>KZ067440.1:36667-60247 GCA_002091845.1 Anopheles cracens | reverse complement strand
GTGTCCCAAAACGCTTGCAGTAGACTATACGAGATGTTTGGAGACGGGACGTTAGAAGATCATCGTATCGAACACTTAACTCAAGAAATGTTTAGACGCAATATCGATTTTCGATTAATATTGCCATGGAAAACAAATACTCCACTTAGCCACTCTTTGCCTGGCGGTTCATAAGTCATCCCGGCAAGAGGGCGACCGTTTAACTTTTAATACAGCAACGCTTCATGCTCTGCCGCCTGGCCGGATCTGCGGCATCCGGGCACACGCCTAATCGCGTGATAAATCAGTGCGCGCGCGGAGTGTTGGCACTGAATTTTTTATGTCGATTAGCGCCTCCAAATCGCGAACCTCTACCGAAAAAGATAATCTTCCTTCCCTTGTGAATTGTGGCGCGCATCTCCTCTCCTCGTCCAATCGGGTAAGACAACTTAACCGACGATTTCTCTGCCGAGTCGTCCCACTCCCCGAGAGGCTCCTCTGTGTAGTTTGTTTTCATTTTTCTTTCACTCCGTTAAATCGTTAGGGTTTTCACCGGAAATCCATTTAGGAGCGCCTGACCGGGCGCCCGGATCGCCCGTCTCCCGTTCGGTCGTAAACGATAATGAAAATGGACGTGGGCCGGTTGCCCGGTTGCGGACAACGACAGTCGTCACGTCCTGCGACCGTTCGACCTCGTTCAAATGGCATTAGAGAATGGAGCCGATTTTTCCGGGCTGTTGAGCGTTGTGTGTTTTTAAAAATGTTGCTTTTAATCTGTGGGCCGTTGTCGTGTGCCGGGGCGGATTGGACGAGATAGCGCCGCGCGGGATTGATCGCCCATCGACCGTACTCTTTCTTCTGACCCTTGTTGTTTCGATAACGTAAGTATGGGCGAAACTTCCACCCGCAACTGTTTGGGACCTTTTTACGCACTTTATTACCGGCGTGCTGGAAGGATAACGGAGTTGGATTGGTTGATGAGTCATGACATTTCGGACACAGAATGGTCGGTGGTATATCCCTTGGAATGCTGTCGGGTTCGTTCGTTTTTTTGTTTGTTTGTTTGTTGGAGAGTCTCTCCCAAACGCCTCTATTATGCATTGGTGACGCGTTTCTTTCGGGGTTTGGATGATGAGTCAACCGAGAATCTTGTTCCATTAGCATCTTCGCAGCAGTAAGAGGCTGTGATGGGTTCGAGTTTTCGTACGGTGGCTTTGTTTTACACCACATTTCAACCTGTTTCTTCGCTTGAACGATTTCGTATCTGTCGGTTCGAGTTTGTTATTCATCGCAGTGTGTGCAGGCAGACTCCAGTGCCTTTTTGCGTATTGAAATGTTTCGCCCATAGTGGCAGCACGCAACAGCTGACAGCAAAGCGGCAAGCGATGGGGATAAAATCTGTTTTCCACTTAAAGCTTCTGATCCCTTCATTTGCGTGACAATCATTATCGCATTTAAATTCAATCCCTTACCCATTCCACCGGGGGTTTGTTAGCGCCCGGTGGTTTCGTCCGGTAATTGCAGACGTGAATAATAGATAAGTGCAGCTGTGGAGTCTCTCTCTCTCTGTCCCTTTCGCCCACTCCAGTGAATGGCGCTTGGCTACTGAAATAATGTATGCGAGTAGAAGAAAGAATCCAACGGCTGGCGACTGTCAGCGTTCAGTAGCCACTCGTCAGTCTCGGATTCTTCCGTGAGGAGAGTGCCTCCGCGTGCATAGCTTAAATGCAGTTCGCTCCGGCAGCAAAACGTGCATCGTGCATCACGCGTTAGTTGCGCTTCACCACCACCACCACCACTGGCAGGCGGCAAACGGTAAATAAATAAAAAAGCCGTGTGCGCTGGCCGAGTCTCCGGACGAGAATGTTGGGTTGGTGAGCATTTGTTTGGTGCCTGTTGTGTGCGGGTTGGGACCGAGATCTTGCTGACGCACTTCAAACGTTTCTCTGGCACACTGTGCCGCACATAGCATCGGTACGGATGTATACTGCAGCGTTTGGATTGTCTTGGCTTCCGAATCTCGCCCAAGGCTGTGGATGTCTATAGATTAGAACCTGTCGCCTAAGGTCGTCCGGAGCATCGGTTACATCGGTTCGGGAAGCGATTAGTTCCCGTGGCGGCGGCGATTACTTCATCGACTACATAAACATCCGCTCGATCCGGTGTATTGGTGATGGTGGGGGACTAGTGTTGCGTAACTAGCGTGTTACATCGATTGGAATTAATGCTTGACGCTTTTGTTACTTGAGTGGTGTGGTGTCTGTTCTGGACTTCTGTTGTAATGTATGTTCCAATGCATTAGTGTCTGTTTTTAAAAGTCCAGACTTGAAGTTCTGATCAACCACAAACATGCACTGTTGATATTGCTACTGCATCTTTTTTAGAAGGCATTTTTAAAACTCATCTCTGAGCGTGATACTGATTGACAATTTCTCCAAAAAACCGGTTTTCACACAGGTATGTCTGCTTCCCCTGGTGGTTCTGTTATCGTTTGGCGCGTTGTACTCTGTTCGCATTATCGGGGACACGCGCGTACTCCGCGGAACCTGTTTTCTCGTCTTTCAAACGTGTTTTTACACAAAATTTAATTTCGACCGTTTTGCTTGCGATGCTCTCCAACTGTTTTCGCTGTCAGAGAGCAGAGTTGTGAGTGCCATCTCTTTGCAGCATGATCAAAGCATACTGCACAATACGTTGGTATCCAGCAGGTTCTCGCTCCGAAGCAGTTTGCCGCTTGTTTTATATATATTGCCGACGAGCCCTGAAACCGATTGAGAGAGAGAGAGAGGGTGAACGATAGAGGACGCCCTCCGACCGACTGCTCGGGTCTCTACCGATACCGTAATTTGTAATATCTGCTATGGAGCCCAAGGTTAACCTGATTAGTATGGCATGGTGTGTGCGCGCACACAGTGTGCTGGCCCAAAGGCACAGTCATCAGTACAGTCGCCGCGCTTACGTCAGATCCTCCGACCACATTCATTCAATCTGAGCGCGTCCGCATCATAGTAGCCGTGTAATGCGGCACATACAAGGGATGACAATAAAATCTGGTACTGTGACACCTCGTGCAGCTCCGGCCCCAGCCGCTTGTGGAGATTATTTTTCCATCAAACACTGTTCGCGGTGACACGGCCGACCCCCAAACTTTATCGGTCATGCTGTTGGTGGTTCGGTGGTGTCGCTTCACGGTCTAACAACACTTGTTGCATGCACGATAGACTTCTACAGTGAACTTACACAGTGGGACATTTGACTTTGACATACCTTGAACAGATATCTTTGGCACAGCTTTCTATCGAAACGACCACCTAAATCTGAACTTCGTTCTTAGCAACTTTGTTATAAACTGGAGACAAGTTAAGAAGCATTAACCTAGAGGCCTAGAATTATTAGAGTTATTCGTCCTCTTTTCAAATCCCAGTTGGTTCACCATTCCAAATTGCGTTCACGAACTACACCTTCAGAAACACTTGCCAACCATCGGAGCATATGAATGCCACCCCGTCAAGATGTCGTCCAAAATTTGACATGGTTGACGACGGCTGTCGATTTGAAGCGCGCAATGGCACTGTTTACGAGCGTTCTGGAAAAGTTTCTCTTAGTATGGTATGGTGTGTGCGCGCACACAGTGTGCTGGCCCAAAGGCACAGTCATCAGTACAGTCGTCGCGCTTACGTCAGATCCTCCGACCACATTCATTCAATCTGAGCGCGTCCGCATCATAGTAGCCGTGTAGTGCGGCACATACAGGGGATGACAATAAAATCTGGTACTGTGACACGTCGTGCAGCACCGGCCCCCACTTCCAGCAGCGGTGTCAGCCGCTTGTGGAGATTATTTTTCTATCAAACACTGTTCGCGGTGACATGGCCGACCCCCAAACTTTATCGGTCATTCTGTTGATGATTCGGTGGTGTCGCTTCACATTCTAACAGCACTTGTTGCATGCACGATGGACCTCTACAGTGAGCTTATACAGTGGGACATTAGACATTGACATACCTTGAACAGATATCTTTGGCACAGCTTTCTATCGAAACGACCACCTAAATCTGAACTTCGTTCGTAGTAACTTTGTTATAAACTGGAGACAAGTTAAGAAACATTAAGTAAGAAGTCTAACCTAGAGACCTAGAATTACTAGAGTTATTCGTCCTCTGTTCAAATCCGTGTTGGTTCATCATTCCAAATTGCGTTCACGAAGTACAGCTTGAGAAACACTTGCCAACCATCGGAGCATATGAATGCCACCCCGTCAAGATGTCGTCCAAAATTTGACATGGTTGACGACGGCTGTCGATTTGAAGCGCGCAATGGCACTGTTTACGAGCGTTCTGGAAAAGTTTCTCTGAATGACAACATCAATCTGTAAATAAGTCTTGCCGCGACTCTATGTTTGTGTATGGCTTTATTGCACTTCCCGTCATCAGCGCCATCGAGGCATGCATTATAGCGGTTCCGGCGCTGCAGGAAGTCACCAACGCCTGGGAAGGGTGTGGCAAGGTGTGATGCAGCGAGTGCTGCACTTCGAGATTCTCCCGGCACCTGAGGCACCTCCCGCCAGCTCTCTTATCCGTCGGTGGCCCTGTTTCGCGTAACTGTTTATGATAACAGCTTGTGGAAAGTGTGGAAGATGCGAACGAGGAGTGGTGAACGACGCCAAGAGTCAACAGACTCACGAATATTAAGCGCGCGACGGTGGGTTCGGTTTCTTCTCAACCTTGGTGGTGTTGTGCTGTTGGGCCACACCTTGGTTCCGAGACGCTGATCGCCGCACACACATCGCGCCCGTCCGATGACGAATCTCGCGTCGACGGCGCTGGCTGGTCCATGATCACATGCCCGATCGCGACGATGATGGCGATGACGGTGACGGAGGAATGTAGCAGTAGCCGCACTCGCACGAGAGCGCGTTTTTCGATGGTAGTTGTTACACCGCCGGTGTTCCGTTCGTTCGCATAGCCGCTCAGATCGTTGTCGTCGTTTGTTCGCCCTTAACTCGACAAACATACACACGCACACACACAGCTATCTTGGGGCGCATTCCGCAGCGAACGAAACGAGCAGCTGTGTGTGGTGGAATTCACTGGGGAATTCACCAATTCTGGCATTGTTTGGGCGGGCGGGTTTTCTACGCACATTTCTGGCCCGGTGGTGGAGATGAAGTTTTCAGCCATCAACCACCAGCTTCACGTTTAATTTGTATGATTGAAGTTAATTTTAAGCGCCAAATGACCTTTATTACGGGCGGATAATTTATGAAGCACCGCTTTAGCATAAGCTACTACAGTTGAAATGTTTCGTCAAGGTTTTAAATGGAAGTCTTCGACTCGACAGACATCTCCGGTATTTATGACTTAATATCGCACCCCCCCGTCCGCCATGCTCATGTCGTGCAAATATTTTCAGCTTGCCTATATGTTGCTAATTGGATCAACTTCTCGCATTACCCTCGGTCGGAGGTGGAAGGAGTGATCAAATAAATTATAAACTCATTTTAATTAACAACGATCATATCTAACCTTTTCTTATGCGGAGTGTGAGAAAACGGTGGCGTGCCGTGTGGCCACCCCCTTTTGGCAGACAAGACGATGTTCTGGTTAAACCCGCCCCTAGAGGGGTTGCGGCTCTAAGTGGCGTAATGAAATCGCACTTCGGCCCTTTCTGTAAGCCAGACGCGTGAGAGGAGACGAGATCTGTCAATTAATTATCCGGTCACATTCGGCACCAGAACTAGGTTGATCTGGTGCGATTGGAGGCGCGTATCGTCAAGATCTTGTTCGCGACAGGCGATATTGAAGATGTCATGGAGCTGTTCTACCCATTACTGGCGAGAGTGGTGAAGTAATCGCCAATCGGCGATACTCGATACGACGAAGCTGGCCCAGTGGCGAAGTGTCTAAATTGGGTATCGCTTGTCGAAAAAGGCACGCGCGCTTGCCTGCCGGCCTGTTTGGCATTGATTGTGTCGTGTCAGTAGCTTTATCAAATGACTCGGTGCTGATGTCACCGCTCCAAAGTGGACTAGCGACTGACGGGGGACAGTGGACGTGTCTGTACGGCTTTGCAATATTTGCAATGTTTAATAATGGCGAACATGTTTCGTCTCCGTGTCTAACGTCTATCGGCAGTGTGCAATGCATTTGGTGAACACTCCGGATATATTCATTATAATGTGGCGATATTGTTTGGCAACAGAAGTGGGTGGTTAGTTTTGGGTTATGGATATACCGGATCAAATCGATTCTACGGCCCCTTTCCTTCCGTCGAACTCGGCGGGATGTAGCGATGTGCTTACGATGCACTGCACCGTGCATGAATGATGCTCGTCTCTGCTGGAAAGAACAACAAATTGAGCACACACAAACCCACTCAAACGCTCGGGGTTCGGTCGCTGCTGGAGTCTAGGCTAGTGTAGTCTGCCGCAATAACTATCGTCTCGTACTCTTGCCTGCTTCGGTAGAGTTGTAGAACCGTTTGCGCGCATACTGTCACGTCTGACAATTCCAATTTATCTGCCATTGTTTGTGGAATCGCCGTCCTACATTTCGGCAGTATAGAATGGACGCCAACACTAACCCTGCTCGTAGAGGCGTTTGTGCAGCGTTTCTATGCGCACAACGGTTGGCCGTGGATTGTCGAGCTTGACGAGTGCATCCAACGTCGATGAGAATCGATCGGAAAACAATAGAGAAATTAGACCACGGCCAGGGGGTAGAGTTATTAAATAGTCTCATGGAGGGAGCACACATGCGTCGTGTGGGTTTGTGCTAATCGCTGGGTTAAGAGCTTCATGCTGCTTAGGGCGGCCGGCAACACCTGTTGTTGTCGGCGGAGGTATTGTGTTAGGTCGCTTGAAATGTCCATCCTCTAATCGCCAGCTCACCCCACCTCGTTCTATCGGAGCGACGAATGATATCACTGGTTACATGTGCCCGTTCGTTTGTCTCCTCCGATATGAGTGGTGTTGTTGGGCATGAAGTCACGGATGCTAAAAACACACAGCGAACCTCTCCCACCGGCGTTTTCCGCCACACACACGACTCCCTCCTGGACTAATCCTGGCTTTACGGCAACGGACACCTCCCTACGACCGGGTCTCCAACCTGCTTGTGCCTCTGCATTACTGCTGCGTCGGGTTCGGCAACCGGTCCGCCCTTCGTTTTATTGCATGCTGCACACGATGCAGTTGTGCATTTGTTTGACCTCACCGAGGACTCATTGACATTGACAGAAGAGTGTAGAGCACACGACCGGGCAAACTCGTGCTGTGGATGGTTTTCCTAGTGTATTTTTTTTCTTCTTTTCAATTCTTCCATTACTTCGCCTGAATTCTCTCGGCGATGGCGTTGAAGTAGCCGGACTCAGTGTCCGTCAAAGAATGCACTCGGAAGCGTACCAGGTGAGCTCAGGTACGTGCAGCAGACAACCGCAAACCCAAGTGTACTAAATGCCAGGATTGCGAAGCAATCCAGACTAGATTATACTTTGTCTTCTTTGGATTCGCGTCGGCCAACCGACCGGAATCATAGCCCTGATTAGGTGCTCTATGGCGTGATTAGCATGCTTACCACCGGGGTTTGAAAGCTATTTTATTGTTACAGGTGCACCTGCCGCTCGTGACCTTAACCTTTAGTTGAAGGTATCACTGGATCGCAATTATCGAAGGACACGGCGTGTAATGGTCTGAAAACATTCGGAGGATGTTCTTTGTAATTTAGATTCAATTTCAACGATAATTCCTTTGTTCTATGAGCTGTGTCTGTTGATGGCGTTTTCCGTGCAAGTGTATACCTTTCAATCCAGGATGACAAGGTGTGTTGAATACCATTAGGTATATTTGGCAGTTTTAGTCGATTTTCGCCAGAAGTTATCTACTAAGTAATTAGAACATTGTAATAACTCGGATTGGATTGGAACGTAGTTGGTCTTCCACACCAAGTAGTGTTGACATTTTGGGCTTGCAGTGAGATGGAGGATTTTTGACAGATGTCCAAAGCAGGTTTGAAGCTTGTTTGATTTGACATTGATTGCTGATTGACAGCTTTAGCGCCATCTTTTCTAAAGTAGCTATTCTATTTCTTAATAATGAGCCATGCAGGGTGAAATTACTAATTAAAAAGCAATAAAAAGTTAGAAAATATTTTCACTATTGAGATAACAAAAAGTAACAAAAAATAAATAAGAAGAAATCGAGAAAAAATTGAATAATGGAAAAAAAAATATGGAAAAAAGTGAGTAAAAATTAGATAATTGTGAAGTAGGCATAGGCAACTGCTAACGATTTTTCCACTTGTCGTGATATACGATGGAATTATCCAGACAAAATTACACATAAGTGATCAACATGGCGATGAATTCTCTTAACTCTCATACGTTTTGTGTGTCACACCGTGAAATTCGCAATACGCTTGCGGCAGCGGTGTCATGTTTCGACGCACTCGCGTACCAGAAATTGCCCACAATTGCTTGGAAAAATATTATTTATTAGCTGATTGGCACCGCTTGCGCCTGCGGTGCTGCCGGCGGTGATGATTACCGGGAAACTGGATTCTGTTATGAGTTGTTGCCGCACGCGCTAATCTGCATGTCGACAGTTCCATAATAAACAGCTCCAGCTCCTTTGCCGCGGTGAAATCGGCCGACTACGCAGCAGCGTTAACTAAACTCGACCGGATTTTGTGCGAAAAGATCTTTCAGGCGCTACGTCAAGACTCTGTGAAGCAAGGAAACCAATCCGTGTAACTTCGTCCGAAGAAAACTCATCACCCGCTTGGAGAAATGGCGAGAAAAGTACTCCAACCACGCTTTAATCATCATTGGAATTGACAAATCACTTTAAAACTCGCAATACACAATTTCAACGTCGAAAACCGATATCGCGATGATCTTCACGGGGGCTTTGGGGAGAAAGTTTTTTTTTGTCTCATATATCCGTATCGTCTGCGTACGAATGTGCCCGCTCCAAGCCCAGTAAAGAAGCCCTCCGTCAAACGTTATCAGAGAAGATCAGAGCAGATTGATATCTGCTTTCTTGGAACCGGTTATTGTAATGGTGGTGTGTGTGGTGAAAGCATGTTAGCATGCTTCAAATCAATTCCGCCGAAAATGTCACCGTTGCCCAAAACAATTGCGCTTCATAGCCCGTGCGTGTGTGGCACAGTGGTTCTGTTTGTTGCGATTTTGTGATTTGAAATCGATCCAAAACACTGTTTGTGAATCGCGTTTCGAGGGAAGTAAACCGCGCAGGGGGGATTTGATGAATTTCACTTTCATCAAGGTTAGCGTTTTGCGTGTGTATTTTTTTTCCGCCGAAATGTTTGTTGATTTTTCGTACACCCGGCAGGGATTTGTAAACGTTGAATGAGCTAAAAATAAGCACAAGTTAGCATGCACCGATCCTAAGCGCCTTTTCAGTTCAGTTCTTTCGGGTTAGCATGGATGGACCTACTTGAATCGCCGACAATCCCTGTAGAGGGATTCGCCGATGCACGCTTGATGGACAGGAATGTCTTTTCCGGGCGACGATAAATACCGAACTTTCCTCTTTATGACTGTGTTCGCTTATGATACGGTTTCAATCTGCCCGAGTTCGGTCCACAGGGATCTATTTTTCGGCAGCGCTATCGCGGTCCGTTGCCTGTGGTGACAGAATCCTCGTTTCCGGCTGCGTTTATGCAGAAGCTTGGGCAACGAATCGGTGCGCTCCGTGGAAATGTTTATTGGAAAATTGTATTACGCATTTTGATTCGCTCTTTTCGAATGTTTTTTTTTGTACTCATCCTTCGGCCAATAGAGTTGGATCGAAATATTTCGGGGAAATTTAATTTAAGCGGCTTTTTCTGGTGCTAATGCTGCTGCTAGATTTATGATTGCATCAGAAGGGCGACTAAGGGAAGTAAGGGATTTATAGGTTCACATTCATACTGTAATGTAATAGGCTTCAAGGAGAAGAGGGTGATAGTTCATGGAAAATATATTAAAACTGCGGATAGGCTGATACTATGTTGCTAATCCTGTTTCTATTCGACGAATATTTGACAAAGTAATTCAAATGTTTCAAATTCAAAGCGTAATTAATCTGCAATTGAAATGAATTAATGTGAATATTGAATGATATTTAATTGTTCATGATTCTTTGAAAATTATTGGATCTTTAAATATGCATTACTCTCTAAAAATGAATTCAGAAGAAGAATTCTTCTGAAGAATGAATTAATTCTTGTTAAGCATTGCTCTCCAGTATTTGAGGATTGAGGATTTGAAGAGTATTTATTTCTTTTAGATATTCTACCTCTAAGATCTATTGAGAACACTACAGATTTTCTAATATCAAGAGCCGAGATCAAGATTCGAATCTTGATGCGAATGACTCTCCATTGTATATTCGTATGAATAAATAATTAGATGGAATTATGAAGTACATAATTTAAAGATGTTTAGAATTTATTTTAAGGGTTTGATAGATGCTAATAACGAACTTAGTATTGTAAAAGGCCATTGATTTCCGGTATTGCACTGTTTATTAACGGATAGTATTGTTGGTTTTTGCGGAAGGTTCGGAAGATTCGGAAGGTACGGAAGATTTTCAAAAACGTATTTCAGCCATGTCCAGGCCGACCGGTGGCTGTGGACAGACTGACAGCTGTCAGTCTGGATTGGGACGAGATTGGCACAGTGGTTGGTCACACAGGAGTTTACAGCTCGGCTATCCTGACAACCGAATTGCCCTCAATTCGCTCGCTGGGTCCTATCGATGCCGATGACGTGCTGTCGATGAAGGATGAGCCCGGACGCCGCCATTTTCCTCCTCCGTTGCTTCTGCCGTAACGCCGCAAGCATGCCTCCTTCCCGGCCACTTCCAACAGAAGTGATCCTGCAGTTTTCCGGAAGTCGCAGGATCTGAAGTGCCGGGCCCGAAACCACACTCCGACGTATAATGCGCATAGGGCAACGAACGATGAACGGCGTCCTTTTCAGCGAAGCATCCGGGTTGTCAGGAACGGGTGCGCATCCAGGCTTCCGAAGCGATCCTCTGCTGCATCTGCCGTAACGCCGCAAGCATGTCTCCTCCCCGGCCACTTCCAACGGAAGTGATCCTACAGTTTTATCGGAAGTCGTAGGATCCGAAAGTGCCGGGACCGAAGAACACACTTCGACGCATAATGCGCACAATACAGTGAGGCTTCTTCTTCTTCTTAACAGGACCGGTGGTGCTTGTAGAGCGACTTCTCACTGCGGCACATGTAGGGCGTTGGTTTGGGCACTTTTATCCCAGTTCTGAGATGTAAAAGGCCATTGATTTCCGGTATTGCACTGTTTATTAACGGATAGTATTGTTGGTTTTTGCGGAAGGTTCGGAAGATTCGGAAGGTACGGAAGATTTTCAAAAACGTATTTCAGGCATGTCCAGGCCGACCGGTGGCTGTGGACAGACTGACAGCTGTCAGTCTGGATTGGGACGAGATTGGCACAGTGGTTGGTCACACAGGAGTTTACAGTATCAAACATAAATCAGCAATCAACAGTTCAGCATGGCTGATCAATTCCTTCCTATGGCAAGTTCTGGTGAGCATGTAGTTACATTAAAAAAGTCTCTAAGACCTTATCTAAGAGTTTCTGTTCCGAGGATTGCATGGCTTACATGTTGTATGTTACATGCCTGTTACATGAACTGCGTCCATCATAACTCTTACCAGAGACAACCTTAGACATGGACTACACCAGTAGTCGAACCCCCTCTTGTTCGGACCAAGCTCAGCTGCACGTTCTAGCCACTCGAAGTGAAAACATGACAGACGAAGCCTTTACGCGGACAGCAACACTTGTTCGCGCGTTCGGCACGAGACCGCCGCCGCAGTTACGCGCTCGCTAAATGTGACTGAAAGTGTGACCCGAAGCTGACAATTGCGCACCGGTGACGTTTTGGGTGGCTATAAAAAAATAGCCACACCAGCCGGTCCATATAGCGCCAGGCAGTGCTACCGCAACGTTGCCGGTGTTCGCGGTGGACAGGATAAAAATATCTCCTCCTTTGACGACACACACAACAATGGTCTGCCCGGCAGTCGAGCGCCATTTGCCTTCGCGCCAACCTTCATCACTCGCGCTCTGCAGCGGCAGGACACACAATAGGCCGGCCGAGAGTTGGAAGGAATTCTAATTTTAGTCTCGTGGTGTGTATGTGGCAGATAATTTACAACCTGTCTCCCCTGGGTGGCCTTCCCTGTGGCTCTGAGGTGTGTGTGTGTGTGTGTGTCTCTCTATATAGGTGACCCTGTAGGATAGGGTCACTGTAAAATAAAGACGATTCGCGAAATGGCTGCGTCACCGATGCTTTTTCGACCAGCTTTTTCAAGGTTCCAAAGTTTGGAGGAGATAAGTCTGGACACGTGGCAGCCAACCGGGCTCAGTACGGAAACCATTTTGCCACTACACTTTGACATTATCGGGATCGGGACGCAGCGGTGTTCGGGACCCAGTATCTACCTGGGCGGGAATAATTAAAATTGATTTACTATCCCGCGCATCCCGCCGATCCTGTCCCTACGCATTGCTGGATGTTTCGCGGAAGTCCGCTGGAAAAATGGCACGGACGATGGCGGGAAGTTTGCTACGGGCGGATGGTCATATTTCATATTTGCACAGTTTCGCCCAGAGGGGAACGCGTCGCTACACGGAAGGACACCGAGCTCAACGCAATGGCAAGCATGATTTATGGAGTGCAGCATTAATTCCATCGGTCGGCATTCGGTCGGTATTTGGAAGTGACGGGAGCAATAGCGCGGTTGCGTGTAGAGACGCGTGCAGAGCAAATAGAACGTCCACGCGCACGCGTCGCTACACGGAAGGACACCGAGCTCAACGCAATGGCAAGCATGATTTATGGAGTGCAGCATTAATTCCATCGGTCGGTGTTTGGAAGTGACGGGAGCAATAGCGCGGTTGCGTGTAGAGACGCGTGTAGAGCAAATAGAACGTCCACGCGCACACTACTCTCTCGACACTATCTAGTTGTACGACCGGTGGATGAATAATTTGAATAGCAATGCTAGCTAAAAGAGGAAAAAACGTGCGTTGAAAAAGAGTGTGCCCAATGTTGGTACAATGTTGCAAACTTTATCCTTATTACCGTACCAAAGAGACCACTCCGCCGTCAGTCGGTCGGCGGAGTGACCTTTTTCGCTTCCGTTCTATGCTGACCTAGCTGTTGCCTCAGCTTCATTAAGAGGAGAGAGAGAGAGTCCGTACACTAGTAATGGCACCAGCAAAAAATAGTCTTTATCGCACAACCTCAAGGTTAGCGCCGGTAGTTCGCAACAAAGCTCAAGTACGGCTGGGTGATGTACGATTACCGCAATATGCAGATTAGTAGCTCACTTTTGGAGAGAGAGAGGGTGAGCACACGCGCTGATCGATCGCGGGGCATTACGGAAACATGTTGCGTGCCAATGGCGGGAATAAAGGAGCCAACCACCAAGCCAATGTGTACAATACCACCGTCCCTAAGGGTGGACGAACGAATCGTAAAACGATTCAGCGACCGGAGAACGAGCGGGAGTGTCAGGTGTTGTGATTGCGCGGGAATCGCCCTCCCGTGGTGGGTATCGGTATGCAGATGCGGCCCTAACGGCTAACGATTTAATTACACTTAACGTCAGCTTTTTCTCATGCTCCCCACTCGCTGCGATATTCTTTCCCTGGTGTCTGCCAGGAGCGGGGACGTTCACGTGCAGAAAAACATGTGGTCAGAGGTTTGTTTATATGTGCCCGCGAATCAATTATGCAGAGATGGTCAGCAAACAGTCCAAGGGATGAGACATGTGTGTCGGAGTTGGTGTTGCTCGATTTTTCAGCAACCCTTGACAGCTTCATCATCATCATCATCATCGTCGTCGTTTCGCCCGAAAAACCTGTCCCAGTTGTTGCGCGTGTGTGTGCTCTGTAACCAGTTTCTTCTCAGACACCATTATCGGACGGTTTTTAGTACAAATCGATATTGCCGCAGGATAGCTTGCTCAGCCTGCAGACATTCCGTGGTGCGGCCACCGCAAGATTAGAAGATCATTAAGAGAAGCGGGCTAGCTTCTTGCGTGAACCCCTTCATTTGTCTTGCTTGCAAACCTCCGCCAGTTCCGCAACAGAACCAATATGTGGCGGAGCATCGTCGTCGTCTGTCAAGCGGGAGAAGTGCGATTTGCCGTTTTTGCTGTGCGTGCGCTGATGGTGAACCGACACGAACGGGGCCAACTGGCTGGCGGTAGATTAGCTCTCGTGCTCCCCTCGCGAGATGAGATGATTATATTTTTATCAACATTTCAAGCACACTCCACGGCGCGCGCTGTCAGCCGGTGTCGGAGACGACGCGCTACTACATCACGCTTCCCCGGGAGAGCTTGATTTTATTGACCAATCCTCGGGGGCTCACTCAGGACGCAGCCATTGTGGAGCAGTGTTGTGATGAACTGCACGTGCCCCGTGTGTACGGAAGGGTTGCCGTGATTGGTCAGTAGGAGATACTATTCCTGACGTGACTTCCTTGATACTAGGGCTACACGAAGCGGAACATGAAAGTGATGTCTTATTGGAATCGCTTATTGTAGACACTATCATTTGCAAGATATTTGAAGTCATTCATCGTTGAATTCATCAAATTAACTAACAACATCTGATAAAATACAATTGTTATTTGGAAAATAACTCTGTATATGTTTACACACTAACTGAAAATGTTTATTTATATTGAAGTAATCAACAACTGACAGTACTGACACTGCAGAATCAATAACTGACAGCACTCACAGCATTCGCGTTTGCATTTGCTCCTGGAGTTGTGTCTCATGTACTCAGACTATTTCGTGCTTCATTAATTTTTTGTTTAGAACTTGAAGTTATTTTTATGTTCTACATTTCTCATCCAATTCCAAATGCGGTCATGCGTTTCATCTGAGGACGTCCCAGTGTCTTTGTAGGTGGTTGTCGTTCTAGTCACCATTATGTCGGTGATGATCTCCACTGAAGGCTAGCAAGCGCTTTGATTGATTTGCGGATTTGCTGCGCCTGACAGAACATCGTCCAAATCAGTTCAGAAGCTGGCTCCGGAAGAAACATCTGTAACTGCTCAACAGTGCTTGAATGCAGAACCCCTCCAGAAACGCATCCGTGTGTAACGCATCGTGCGTCGGGTCGAGCTCATCAATGATCTACCCCGATGGTAACGTTTTCTCGTGATCATGCCGGTACCGGTGATGTTTGGAGGGAGCAGTGTGCGTGTGTATGTTTTGTCAGGCGTGTTGTTGTTGTGTTGTTGTTCGGGTTCGGTTTCTGGTCGCGATTGGATATTGGGTGGGTGTGGACACACACACAGAACACACGAAACTGGCGGTGAAGAATGCCGCGGCAGATTATATCGGAAAGGAGATCATGTGACTTGACGCGACGCGCGGCATCGAGCCAGACAGACGGAAAACCAGCTTGTGTATACACCGGGACAGTCGGGGCCGCAAATGTGCATGTATTTGGACGGTCTGCTACGAATGGTAGTGTTTAGAGGTGAGTTTTCTCGTTCCCCTCCCGGTTAAATGGCATGGGGTGTTGGAACATGGTCTAAATAAATCTGGCGAGGAAGGCCTGTCCCTCTTCCGTGCGCTGGGGCCGAAGACATAACAGACCCTAACGCTCGCCCACCCCCAAACAACGCAGGCCAGACAGATGCAGACGGCGGATCATCCCAATCGGAACTAATGGTCGCGGGCCGGGACAAACAAAGGGAACACACAACTAAGTCTAATTTTAGAAAAACCCATTTCGACGTTACAGTCGTGAAGTTGTATTTCGAGCGATTCAAGATTCGCTTTGGCGCGCAGCGACTCGCGTGTCCGTGGTGAAGAAAGAAACCGACGTCAGGAAGCGACCATAAAGCGACCTCCAGCAGAGGGGGTTGGTGTTGCGCTTTCGTTGGTGTACTCGGTATGGGAGGTGACAGGAGGACGTGTTCGACCGACTAAGATCTTGGGTATGGTTCAAGTTCATCTCTGCCGGTGGATGCTGCAGTATGCGCAGAACATGTAGGAGGGATGTTGGGAATGTCGAAAGGTATGCAGTTTCGGAGATTGAAACTAATTTGCCGCTTGTCTTGTGTACACCAAGAAGCCGAAGGGGGAGCCGTAATGTCGGGTCGAAATTTTCGTAATCGGATTTTCATAGCACTATAAAAAATAGTTGTTCACTACTTCAATTGATTTTTAAATTTTGGAACGTTTGCATTACTGGTAGCTGGTTTGTACTTCGAGAGACTTAATCTGGACTTGCATTGAGTAGTGTGGCTCAGTCTAAATCTAGGGATCTATAACAACAATTAGAATTTCAAGAATATCTGTAAATTATAAACAAGTCTTTGAAGTTTGTAAATAATTCCTCAATAGTTGATGTGTAGTAATTAATTGATTTTAAATAATTTTCTGGAAAAAACACGTCCGGATGGAGTGTTTTTTCAATCCTTTTCATCCTTTTTCAGCCTAACCCCCCGAACCACACCAAATGGTGGCGGTATATCGAGTTAATTCGGTTACCATGTTTGCCTTTGATGTGGAAGTGAACAATAGCGTGCAAAATAATACACTCCACGCTTTTGTTGGAGTGATCAGCTTCTCGAACGTGATGGTTCGATATTGAACGAGATATTGATAAAACCGCTAGGTGTGTTTTTTTTTTATTCAGAAGCCTTACCACGATCCTGCTGGGACGATCGCACCACCACCGGGGTATTACAATAAACTGCGTGTGTGCTTAAAATCCATACAAGTGGCAGATGACACGCGCGGCTAAAATTAAATATCCTCCTTTTCGGTGGGATGGACATTTTCCTGCTTGTTGCCCATCGATTGGGGCACACGTTTTCCAATCATTTCCGAAATTAATCCAATTAATGAACAAGAGCACGGCACCGTACTCACCTTCCCCACTGGCTCTTCATGGGGGATGTGAAAATGTTAATAATGTGGGTGTTTGAAATCATCGTGCATCGTTTCCTGCCTGGCTGGCACCTTCCGATATGGTCGTCCGCTCTAAAACAGCGCTTCGGATAGCACCGCGTTCAGCATATTTTATGCTTCATTTCAGGCTACATAATAAATTTCATCCAAGCAGATGTGCGGCTATGGCCGGCCTGTGCTAGGATCTATCTGTAATGTGCTTTTTTTCTCGCTCTCATTCGAGCACGAGATATTTTTATACACACCTTTCCGTGTGCTCTACAGTGTTGTCTCTACATTGGAGCGCTGCGTTACGCTCGCCCGACTCTTGGCAGGGTCGGGACTTTGGCCTCAGCGTTTTTTTTTCACTTCTTCTCTCACTCGGATGGATGGCTGATGAGTTGGAGATCTGGTTCTGGCCGTTTTTATTGCTTTGGTAGTGAAATTATTTTTAGTATGCGCCGGCGGATGGGGTTAGGATCTATCTGGTTGCCTCCGAAATGAGCATTAGTTGGGGTACCGGTCGTGTTTTCCATGCACCATTCCGTCACAGGTGAACCGGTGGCCACAAGATCGGTAACAATTGTTCTCCGCATTGAAAGGATGATAAATTTCATCAACGGACGACTGCGCAGAGGTAGGGCAGAGATGATCAGGCCTCGCTCGCGTGATACACATCTGCATCGGAGGCTGAAGGATTTGGTCATGTGGACCATCCATATTCTTATCCTTCGGCTGGGAAAGGGCTTACCTGCGGATCGGGTCGTAGGCACACATGGAACGAGTACGGGTGAAAAAGGATACATTGGATTATAAATAGCGACACGACAAATTGGTGGAAGGACCCTTCTGGTCGCTTTTAGTACGTGTATGATCTTACAAAGAGATACGTAGCCACAGTTAGCGCCATGATACAGTGCCGGACATAACAATAAGGTGTTTGACTTTAGCACAAACTACAAACAAACCTGTAACGGACAATTGAAACAGAATTTTCCCAATTTAAAGCATTTGAAGTAACATTAGAATAATCGTCATTCTTAATCGCAGATGTTGTAACTATTCCAAGTATTCTTTCCTAACATATTAGATAGATACTTATCATCGATTGTTTAGAATACAGATTCGTTTTGTATATCTGCCATTTCAAACTACAAATAGCACTTGTGTGTGGTATTAATGCTTTGGCAGACACTGTACATCGGAGTGTAAAGTGAAACCTTCTGCCTCTCCATCAACATCCTCATCGCGAAGCGCAACGTTTGCTTGCTGCTTTGCCTTCCATCTCCAACGCCAGCAGAGAGACAATCGATACTCGGTGCCTCCGTCGCTGCCGGTGCTCTTCACGCCTGGATAAACATCAACATCCTTCAGCCATCGGTTGGAGCTCCATCGAGAGGAGCGCGAGCATGATGGTGCTGATAATGTACCGTGGACAGAGAAGACGAGGTTTCCAGATCGGGATGGAGGCGGGAGATACGATGTGGAGCGACCCTAAACAAATCACCAAGAACTTCCACTCTCCCGCTTTTTTTTTTGTTACGTCGCTCGGCTCTGGAGTCTCCACCCTCAACGTGCTCTCAAGAAGTATTCTCGCTCCAGGGCGGCCCGAACCCGAGTCGGCTGGTGTTTGGAAGTGATTCGATATTGATCACAATTTTATTAAACTTTCCAGCGGCTTCCCAGCCCCACCGTGTCCACCCGCACATCGTCGTCATCAAACAGATATAGCAAACATAATTTAGCTGACAACAGCTTAACATCTTCAACAGCAGCAGCAGCAGCAGCGCCAACCAGAGGATGGTTGCTGGTATAGGCTCGTCTGAGACTTTGCACGTTTGTTTGCAAAATTTATGCCCCGAACAAGGATCATTTGCTGCGGACGACGGCCGCGATGGGTCCTAAATTGCCGTGGGAGAGTAGCAGTTGGTGGAGGATATTAATATTGAAGTTAGAAGTTGAATTCGTTGATTACATGGTCGAGTTGTGGTTTTCGCTGGAAATCCATGCCCTCCGTCGCGTGCTTTGGAACACTTCTTCCACAACGATGGACGATTTGTATGTGACTGTCGTGTCGCGGTGCTTCGGAAGGATCCGGACGAATTGTGCGCTCGTTTGTTGATGTCGGTGTGTCTGTAGAATTGCTACGGTTTGTAAAGATGGATTACGCTGGAGCGTTGCGGTTACTCGAGCGTCATTTGCATAACTGAACGAAATCATCCTAAAGTGTGCATAAGCGCTTTGCAAGTGGCTTTACTGTAAGCTTTTACAGCGTTGAGTACATTTGTGTCCTCTAAGCGCTCACTTTCTCTTTCGCTTGGATGTATGACGGTTGGGTTGACCCGGAGGGAGGAAAGCAATCAATAATATTCTATATACTCTGGTATACCGAGAACTCGCTGATGTAAGCGCCCCGGGATCGTTAATTGATCAGCAAAACCATTCGTCATTGTAGTCGAGCGGTGGAAAAATTGATTGTGCGTGCGTGCTGCTTGTCACGGACGGTGCGATTATCCTTTCGTTGCTCGACGTATTAGAGTCTCGCAGGTCACGTACCAAAAAAGGGAGACGGCAGGACTATTTGACTTCGCCGCTGATTGCGCTTTTCCTTATCATGTCTCATGGGTTAGTTTGAACGTTTTCCGCCAATCGTTTGTTCCTGCTCATTGCTGGAACTGTCAGACTCGCTTGACAGTTCCCTTCTGCTGGTCCATCAGTGTCTGCATCGGTACGGACGGACGACTAAGACGTTTATTATTTAATCGACCAATGACAGACTTAAGCCGTTCGTATGTGACGGCTCCAGCACGTTGTTTGTATCTGTTTGCTTGGGACGACGATGTCAGAACTTCATCGTGTCAGCGTTTAGCAGAACAAATGCGAAACGGATGGGATATGAACCACTTGATTTGCCAATAAAACTTGTACTTCATGTGGTGGTGCTGCTGATGACACGCTTGTCGTTGGATAAAGCGCAAGTCAATCTAGCGATAATTGTGCGGATGTGTCTTTTGCAACATTAGCCCACCGAGAGGAAGAGCTAGATTCTACATTGTTGCATAGGAGGAGGACATGAACACTGCTTTCATCATTTCCGAGTGGCGGTTTAATATTGCATCGCTTCCTTTTTCATTGCTTTGTGCACTAACTGGGTGGCCACATGCTACCAGCGCTTGTAGCAACAGTCCCTGGTCGAGGAAACGGAAGCGTTGCTCTGTAGCAAACAGCAGAACAGCAACGCATCTGTTTCCGTCGCAGCGGCACTGCCTTGACCGGCGTGAATTATGCCGTATGAATAGGAAACCCTTACACAGGAGCTGTACACGCGCGCTGTAGGTGTTAATTTGCTTACCCGGCGCTCTGCATAATCGGGTGCAGGGAGCCCATTATTACTGCTCTTGCTCTAGTTCTTGCTGGCTTTTCTCATCCAGCGAAGGTGAAGCTATTCACGCGCGAAGATTTGTTTGGTGACGGCATGGTCTATTACGAATGGAGTGGAGCCATTCATTTCCGGAAGGTGTAGAAGCAACTTTTGCCCAAAGTGCATAATGCATTGCGAGGGAAGAAAATCTCTATCGGGCTCCATCTATCTTCTGCCAGCACAGTGTCAACTTAATTTACAACCGTCGCAGCGGGTGCTGAGGGATAGGAAGGCTTTTAAAAACTGAAGATTCTTGCGCCTGGATGGTGACATCAGGAATTTGCACTGTGGGCGAAGAGAATCTGTTGGATCCGTTGGCTGTTTGATTCCAACAGAGTTTATCTATTTTCGAACGATTTTTTGACAGTCTGCTTTCAATGAATCATGATGAGCTAATAGTCTTTGCATCCGACAGAAAATACTGGGGAAGAATGTAATAATATTGTGTAAAATGAGTTTTTACGGATCCCATCCTTGACACCAATATGGTGTACCTGTCCGTTCGTTTGATTGTAATAGTCTAAAAGACCAACCATTTTCAAGTGTAAACTGGCATAGTCGCGCGACTTCTTGCGAGGTTATGTTATGCCGCAAACCGAGCCTAAACCCTTGGAGCCAACATTACTCAAACCATCAACGAGATTCAACCCTGTTTGTCTGCCTGATTCATGGAGAATTGGACCTCTCGGATATTGGATGCATAATGGTATTAATAGACCATTCAAACTATGTCGTCCGCTTCTCAACCTTTTTTATTATTGTAGCAAGGAAATGCCTAATGTCATTGATGTAAGTGATTATCTACTTTGACAGATTTTGAAACATTTATTTGTCAACCACAAGCAAAATTTTAACCTCGTTCTGTGGTACTGCGTACCAACTGTGAATAGTTGGGATATAACCATTCCGGGTTCACATTTTTGCATCAGCTGGCGAGAAATTCTTCCTCCCGAGAAGGCACACCATTTTACCTCCCGATTCTTTCCCTGAAAGGATCGCACACGGCACTAAAAGCTTTCGGCAGAATAACGACCAAGTCCTCCCTTCCATCTCTTCACGCTCTCGCGTCTTAGCTAAGTGATAAAGACAGTGGCGTTCGCTGCGATAGCTGAAACCGGACGGATTCCGGTCGTCCAAGGGCGGAAGCGAATGTTTCGTGCAGCACCACAAACGAAACAGCAAGCATGCATCGGACCACTCGCTCACGCCAATGCTGTCAGCAAGTAAGCGCTTGGGTTTAAATTTGCTTAAAATCATCGCCGGGAAAAATTAGAGTTACGAAAACAGATGAGAGGCGCCGATGGAACGAGGAGCGATGGTGGCATATTTTCCATGAAATAAATCCCTGGGCCAAACGATTGCTTTCCACGCGCTGTGGAGGATTGGCTGTGGCTTGTGGCCCGCGGTGTGCCGGATGCGGTATTATTTCTGTGCATTCCCATTAGCATTTACGAGAAGCGCAGCAGTCACTTGTGCTATCTCCCTCACCGATTGCCGCTGCCGAAGCTAATGAATAAAATTTTCATAAATTATATCGCACACGCGCCGAGTGTCTCTGTCCAACGCCCCTGGGGGGGAGAGCGCCATCGGGCCATGGCGGAATGATTTTCATATCGTGCCATTTAGTAGTAGTATCGTCCCGCTTGGACTCGGATGGGAAGGGCCGGGTGGGTTTTGTAGAAATCGGGATCGCGGCGGAGTCCTGTGAATACGTAGCACGTGGCGGCAGCAAGGTCGCCGTGTCGAAGCATTCCTGGAACGGAAAGTCGCCGTGGGAATGGAGAACGTTTGCTTCTGCCTCACAACACTCCCCCCCTAAAGGGATGCGTGCACAGGTGTTGTATTGTATCTCCATGAACCGTGGCTCCTGAAGCCCTAAGCTCGTGATAAACAATTCCTGACGGAGGGAAAGCTTCCTGGCTTATTATTCTATCACAAACCGGGACAGCACGTGTCGGCGGTGCTCGTTTCACAGCGCATTTTCCATCACGAACGAATCCTGCAGGTTTTCTCTCACACACACAAGGAGCTACCAGACGCACACGCCCGGGATGGTGAGACAGGAAACGATACACTAATTAGAAGATAATTAATTGAGAGTAGCTCGTTTGGTGGCCACACTTTGTTGGAGAAACGATGTACAAAACAGCGTGACGAGGCGAGGTGAGTTTGCCAGTGTGTTTGTCCTGCTTACCTGTTATTGACTTCCCTGACTTCTTGCAAGACACCCTCCACAGGGAACGTCCCAGCGCGTAGTGTAAAGGTTACGTTTGCATCAGAGTAATGTGGTGCTAAGCTGCACTGGACGCGGATCACTTAGTCGTGGGAAGTTAATAATGCCCAATCAGAATCGCCAGGTAGATCCTCTTGGTAGCGTTGGTGTGTTTCAATCGGATTTTCTTGCGCATACCCACGCATAGCTCCTAGGCGACGGCTATTTTAGGCCCGTTCAAGAGCGTCCTCTGTCAGCAGCGCTATCGATTTTCTGTATGTAAACTCGCACCGAACTGTGACGCCATTTGGGTGCTAAAAGTGAGAGCCAGCCCGCGCGCTGATAATTCGTCATCCTTCGACACCCGGCAGAGGGCGTAACGGCGGATATCCTGCCATGCTTGGCGGGAAGCGCGTGGTGCGTTAATGTGGAAGAATGCTCACATGAGCCTCTGGCATACCGGGTTCCGTTGGACGTCATCGTGTGTCCGAGCGAAGTGTGACGACGGATTTCACACCCACTCCGGAGATTGACGAGCATCAATCAGTGCTTTTTGTGGGTTTGTTTGGGTTTGAGGGTGTGCATGTGCGTGTGTGGGTACGCTTGTCGTTTCGTCATCGTTTGCTAAACTAACCTCACCTCGGGGCCCACCGTGTGCACCACAATGTCACGAGGGTGACGAAAGAGCCAGAGTCATCAATTCGGTCGGACATTGATGTGAGTGACGCTGAGTTGTGGAAGGCGGCGGCGGCGGCGGCGGTGGTCTAAAAATAAACTCCGGAAATGGTTCCGGAACTGACCGACACGTTGGGGGGAGTTTTGGTGGCCTGGCGGGTGTAATTAATGACCTCCATTAGAGCGGCCGCCGCAGGACCGTCGTGGTACTAGTTTGTGATAGTGTGTCTAAGAATTTCTCCTGCTGGGTTAAAGCTTGCTCCCAGGCGATACCGGGCGCTTTTGCGCCACTTTCCAATGGGGATAGCCAGATGTAG
>KZ067440.1:3246-17341 GCA_002091845.1 Anopheles cracens | reverse complement strand
ATTGTTGATTTATGTTTAATGCTAAATTCGTTATTATAATCTATCAAACCCATAAAATAAATTCCAAATATCTTTAAATTATGCACTTCATAACTCCATCCAATTATTTATTCATACGAATATACAATGGAGAGTCATTCGCATCAAGATTAAAATTTTGATCTCGGCTTTTGATATTCGAAAATCTGTAGTGTTCTCAATAGATCTTAGAGGTAGAATATCTAAAAGAAATAAATACTCTTCAAATCCTCAATCCTCAAATACTGGAGAGCAATGCTTAACAAGAATTAATTCATTCTTCAGAAGAATTCTTCTTCTGAATTCATTTTTAGAGAGTAATGCATATTTAAAGATCCAATAATTTTCAAAGAATCATGAACAATTAAATATCATTCAATATTCACATTAATTCATTTCAATTGCAGATTAATTACGCTTTGAATTTGAAACATTTGAATTACTTTGTCAAATATTCGTCGAATAGAAACAGGATTAGCAACATAGTATCAGCCTATCCGCAGTTTTAATATATTTTCCATGAACTATCACCCTCTTCTCCTTGAAGCCTATTACATTACAGTATGAATGTGAACCTATAAATCCCTTACTTCCCTTAGTCGCCCTTCTGATGCAATCATAAATCTAGCAGCAGCATTAGCACCAGAAAAAGCCGCTTAAATTAAATTTCCCCGAAATATTTCGATCCAACTCTATTGGCCGAAGGATGAGTACAAAAAAAAACATTCGAAAAGAGCGAATCAAAATGCGTAATACAATTTTCCAATAAACATTTCCACGGAGCGCACCGATTCGTTGCCCAAGCTTCTGCATAAACGCAGCCGGAAACGAGGATTCTGTCACCACAGGCAACGGACCGCGATAGCGCTGCCGAAAAATAGATCCCTGTGGACCGAACTCGGGCAGATTGAAACCGTATCATAAGCGAACACAGTCATGAAGAGGAAAGTTCGGTATTTATCGTCGCCCGGAAAAGACATTCCTGTCCATCAAGCGTGCATCGGCGAATCCCTCTACAGGGATTGTCGGCGATTCAAGTCGATCCATTTTATGCTAACCCGAAAGAACTGAACTGAAAAGGCGCTTAGGATCGGTTTGGAGAGGTCCAAGCTCGGCACAGACTCGTGCGTGCATGCTAACTTGTGCTTATTTTTAGCTCATTCAACGTTTACAAATCCCTGCCGGGTGTACGAAAAATCAACAAACATTATCTGTAGTGTTCTCAATAGATCTTAGAGGTAGAATATCTAAAAGAAATAAATACTCTTCAAATCCTCAATCCTCAAATACTAGAGAGCAATGCTTAACAAGAATTCATTCATTCTTCTGAAGAATTATTCTTCTGAATTCATTTTTAGAGAGTAATGCATCTTTAAAGATCCAATAATTTTCAAAGAATCATGAACAATTAAATATCATTCAATATTCACATTAATTCATTTCAATTGCAGATCAGCTAATAAATAATATTTTTCCAAGCAATTGTGGGCAATTTCTGGTACGCGAGTGCGTCGAAACATGACACCGCTGCCGCGAGCTTATTGCGAATTTCACGGTGTGACACACAAAACGTATGAGAGCTCAGAGAATTCATCGCCATGTTGTTCACTTATGTGTAATTTTGTCTGGATAATTCCATCGTATATCACGGCATGTGGAAAAATCGTTAGCAGTTGCCTATGCCTACTTCACAATTATCTAATTTTTACTCACTTTTTTCCATATTTTTTTCCATTATTCTATTTTTTCTCGGTTTCTTCTTATTTATTTTTTGTAAGTTTTTGTTATCTCAATAGTGAAAATATTTTCTAACTTTTTATTGCTTTTTAATTAATAATTTCACCCTGCATGGCTCATTATTAAGAAATAGAATAGCTACTTTAGAAAAGATGGCGCTAAAGCTGTCAATCAGCAATCATTGTCAAATCAAACAAGCTTCAAACCAGCTTTGGACATCTGTCAAAAATCCTCCATCTCACTGCAAGCCCAAAATGTCAACACTAATTGGTGTGGAAGACCAGCTACGTTCCAATCCAATCCGAGTTATTACAATGTTCTAATTACTTAGTAGATAACTTCTGGCGAAAATCGACTAAAACTGCCAAATATACCTAATGGTATTCAACACACCTTGTCATCCTGGATTGAAAGGTATACACTTGCACGGAAAACGCCAGCAACAGAATCAGCTCATAGAACAAAGGAATTATCGTTGAAATTGAATCTAAATTACAAAGAACATCCTCCGAATGTTTTCAGATCATTACACGCCGTGTCCTTCGATAATTGCGATCCAGTGATACCTTCAACTAAAGGTTAAGGTCACGAGCGGCAGGTGCACCTGTAACAATAAAATAGCTTTCAAACCCCGGTGGTAAGCATGCTAATCACGCCATAGAGCACCTAATCAGGGCTATGATTCCGGTCGGTTGGCCGACGCGAATCCAAAGAAGACAAAGTATAATCTAGTCTGGATTGCCTCGCAATCGTGGCATTTAGTACACTTGGGTTTGCGGTTGTCTGCTGCACGTACCTGAGCTCACCTGGTACGCTTCCGAGTGCATTCTTTGACGGACACTGAGTCCGGCTACTTCAACGCCATCGCCGAGAGAATACAGGCGAAGTAATGGAAGAATTGAAAAGAAAAAAAACACACACTAGGAAAACCATCCACAGCACGAGTTTGCCCGGTCGTGTGCTCTACACTCTTCCGTCAATGTCAATGAGTCCTCGGTGAGGTCAAACAAATGCACAACTGCATCGTGTGCAGCATGCAATAAAACGAAGGGCGGAACGGTTGCCGAACCCGACCCAGCAGTAATGCAGAGGCACAAGCAGGTTGGAGACCCGGTCGTAGGGAGGTGTCCGTTGCCGTAAAGCCAGGATTAGTCCAGGAGGGAGTCGTGTGTGTGGCGGAAAACGCCGGTGGGAGAGGTTCGCTGTGTGTTTTTATTTGCTTTGGCCTCGGGATTTTTTTTTAAAGTCCACCCAAGGAAGCCACTCAAAGGTCAGGTGCCACACGTTCGCGCCACGGACGAAGGAGGAGAAACTAACAACAACCAAAGCAGCCCCGGCATAAAACATATCCTCCAGACTCGTGCGCTAGGCTTCTGGGTCGCTCCTGCAGCGAACCCAACCCGGGGCACGGGAAGTGTGTGCGCAAGGCAACACCACAATGGAGAATTTTTAATAGTCAGTCAAAATTGACTACATTTCACAAGTCAAACGCGTAAAAGTCGATGTCTGATAACTCCGGTATTGGCATGGCACGAGCAACAACAAAACACAAGAGCCCGTACCTAACCATTTGATGGCCCTTCATACGCCGCATGCAAAAGAGTTATAGCAGGGAACACTAAACCGGGTCAAATATGATATGATTTCAACAGCAAAAAAAAGCAATCGCGATTGAAATAAACGAACAGTCCAAGGAAAATATATGACTCAATCATGTTCATGCACCATTTTCTTCCGAGCGAGGTTACGTCTAGCCGTAAAAGGTTGCATGTTTTATGGCGAATAAAATGTTGCTTGTGGTTCGTTCTAATTAGCCTGCAATCTCTGCCACTGGGGCGCCAGTTGCAACTTTCATGGTCAGAACATGCATGAACCTGCCCATACTTACGCTCAAACTCGCAACGTACCTCCTTTGAAAAAACAAGTAATCTGTAAGCGTTGGTGTGCACTTATCACGGATATTACCTGAAAAGAAAAAGAATAAAAAAACAGCAATTAGTGAACGTCTACATTCAAAATGGCTAACAGGGATAATTTCCAGATAGAATTTTCATTCCAGCGATACACTTTGGCCAGGGATAATAAAGTTGTGTGCAGGATTACTTAACAGGGATAATTTCCAGATAGAATTTTCATTCCAGCGATACACTTTGGCCAGGGATAATAAAGTTGTGTGCAGGATTACTGAATTCCAAAACTTTCTTGCCAACACCACACACTAGACGTTCCCTCCACATCTTCGCTGGCAGCGGAGGAAGTTCGAGTCGACTTTCTGTAGCAATCAAACCAAATTGGAAAGCAATATAACCACCACTGCACGGCGGAATGTATTTCCCTTCGCTAGTAATATTCTCGCCATCTCCGCATCGATGGCAGCAGTGCGAGCCATAATTTACCACCACGGCAAAGCATTGCACGAACGATTCTGCCACACATCCTCCGAACACTGGACGTGGACCACGAGGCAAATCGTATTACCAGCCCCGCCGTCGTCGGACTGATTTATTCATGAAGCCAAACATAGAACCAATCGAAATTCGCAATCGTGCCAACGCATAAGCAGCCCAACTTCTGACCCAATCGTCCTGATATGAGTGGTTGGGCAAAGTCACGAAACTACCCACAAGCCTTCTATCTCAACGCAGGGAGAGCTGACTCATGCAACAAACTCCCGGTCCACCCTCGGGTTCTAGGAACGGGGATGAACGATTGACCCCTCCTGTGCACATGTGTGCGTCTTTGCACCTATAAGCCTAGCGCGCGCGGTGTTGGACGATTGGATAAAGCAGACTTGAAGTTATGATAACGAGCTTAAAGTTTGCCCCCCCCCTGCACATCTCGGTAGAAGATCGCCATCGGCGCAGCGGCGCAAGAGAAAGGGCATTGTAACAAGCCGAGATAAATTCCATTAGTCACATCTAATTGGATTGAGGGCAGAAATTGCCTCCTGCTGCTCCTGTTCGTCGCCTCCCCCAATGCAATGGCGAGACGCCGACGATAATGTCGACGACTTGCGGACTCAATCCTCGGGATTATGTTTTTTTGTCAGTCAAAATTGACTACATTTCACAAGTCAAACGCGTAAAAGTCGATGTCTGATAACTCCGGTATTGGCATGGCACGAGGAACAACAAAACACAAGAGCCCGTACCTAACCATTTGATGGCCCTTTATACGCCGCATGCAAAAGAGTTGTAGCAGGGAACACTAAACCGGGTCAAATATGATATGATTTCAACGGCAAAAAAAAGCAATCGCGATTGAAATAAACGAACAGTCCAAGGAAAATATATGACTCAATCATGTTCATGCACCATTTTCTTCCGAGCGAGGTTACGTCTAGCCGTAAAAGGTTGCATGTTTTATGGCGAATAAAATGTTGCTTGTGGTTCGTTCTAATTAGCCTGCAATCTCTGCCACTGGGGCGCCAGTTGCAACTTTCATGGTCAGAACATGCATGAACCTGCCCATACTTACGCTCAAACTCGCAACGTACCTCCTTTGAAAAAACAAGTAATCTGTAAGCGTTGGTGTGCACTTATCACGGATATTACCTGAAAAGAAAAAGAATAAAAAACAGCAATTAGTGAACGTCTACATTCAAAATGGCGAACAGGGATAATTTCCAGATAGAATTTTCATTCCAGCGATACACTTTGGCCAGGGATAATAAAGTTGTGTGCAGGATTACTGTTTGCGGTTGTCTGCTGCACGTACCTGAGCTCACCTGGTACGCTTCCGAGTGCATTCTTTGACGGACACTGAGTCCGGCTACTTCAACGCCATCGCCGAGAGAATTCAGGCGAAGTAATGGAAGAATTGAAAAGAAGAAAAAAAATACACTAGGAAAACCATCCACAGCACGAGTTTGCCCGGTCGTGTGCTCTACACTCTTCTGTCAATGTCAATGAGTCCTCGGTGAGGTCAAACAAATGCACAACTGCATCGTGTGCAGCATGCAATAAAACGAAGGGCGGACCGGTTGCCGAACCCGACGCAGCAGTAATGCAGAGGCACAAGCAGGTTGGAGACCCGGTCGTAGGGAGGTGTCCGTTGCCGTAAAGCCAGGATTAGTCCAGGAAGGAGTCGTGTGTGTGTGTGGCGGAAAACGCCGGTGGGAGAGGTTTGCTGTGTGTTTTTATTTGCTTTGGCCTCGGGATTTGTTTTTTAAAGTCCACCCAAGGAAGCCACTCAAAGGTCAGGTGCCACACGTTCGCGCCACGGACGAAGGAGGAAAAACTAACAACAACCAAAGCAGCCCCGGCATAAAACATATCCTTCAGATTCGTGCGCTAGGCTTCTGGGTCGCTCCTGCAGCGAACCCAACCCGGGGCACGGGAAGTGTGTGCGCAAGGCAACACCACAATGGAGAATTTTTAATAGTCAGTCAAAATTGACTACATTTCACAAGTCAAACGCGTAAAAGTCGATGTCTGATAACTCCGGTATTGGCATGGCACGAGGAACAACAAAACACAAGAGCCCGTACCTAACCATTTGATGGCCCTTCATACGCCGCATGCAAAAGAGTTATAGCAGGGAACACTAAACCGGGTCAAATATGATATGATTTCAACAGCAAAAAAAAGCAATCGCGATTGAAATAAACGAACAGTCCAAGGAAAATATATGACTCAATCATGTTCATGCACCATTTTCTTCCGAGCGAGGTTACGTCTAGCCGTAAAAGGTTGCATGTTTTATGGCGAATAAAATGTTGCTTGTGGTTCGTTCTAATTAGCCTGCAATCTCTGCCACTGGGGCGCCAGTTGCAACTTTCATGGTCAGAACATGCATGAACCTGCCCATACTTACGCTCAAACTCGCAACGTACCTCCTTTGAAAAAACAAGTAATCTGTAAGCGTTGGTGTGCACTTATCACGGATATTACCTGAAAAGAAAAAGAATAAAAAACAGCAATTAGTGAACGTCTACATTCAAAATGGCGAACAGGGATAATTTCCAGATAGAATTTTCATTCCAGCGATACACTTTGGCCAGGGATAATAAAGTTGTGTGCAGGATTACTGAATTCCAAAACTTTCTTGCCAACACCACACACTAGACGTTCCCTCCACATCTTCGCTGGCAGCGGAGGAAGTTCGAGTCGACTTTCTGTAGCAATCAAACCAACCCCCCCCCTGCACATCTCGGTAGAAGATCGCCATCGGCGCAGCGGCGCAAGAGAAAGGGCATTGTAACAAGCCGAGATAAATTCCATTAGTCACATCTAATTGGATTGAGGGCAGAAATTGCCTCCTGCTGCTCCTGTTCGTCGCCTCCCCCAATGCAATGGCGAGACGCCGACGATAATGTCGACGACTTGCGGACTCAATCCTCGGGATTATGTTTTTTTTGCATCCGTGACTTCATGCCCAACAACACCACTCATATCGGGGGAGACAAAACAACGAGCACATGTAACCAGTGATATCATTCGTCGCTCCGACAGAACGAGGTGGGGTGAGCTGACGATTAGGGGACGGACATTTCAAGCGACCTAACACAATACCTCCGCCGACAACAACAGGTGTTGCCGGCCGCCCTAAGCAGCATGAAGCTCTTAACCCAGCGATTAGCACAAACCCACACGACGCATGTGTGCTCCCTCCATGAGACTATTTAATAACTCTACCCCCTGGCCGTGGTCTAATTTCTCTATTGTTTTCCGATCGATTCTCTCCGACGTTGGATGCACTCGTCAAGCTCGACAACCCACGGTCGACCGTTGTGCGCATAGAAACGCTGCACAAATGCCTCTACGAGCAGGGTTAGTGTTGGCGTCCATTCTATACTGCCGAAATGTAGGACGGCGATTCCACAAACAATGGCAGATAAATTGGAATTGTCAGACGTGACAGTATGCGCGCAAACGGTTCTACAACTCTACCGAAGCATGCGAGAGTACGAGACGATAGTTATTGTGGCAGACTACACTAGACTAGACTCCAGCAGCGACCGAACCCCGAGCGTTTGAGTGGGTTTGTGTGTGCTCAATTTGTTGTTCTTTCCAGCAGAGACGAGCATCATTCATGCACGGTGCAGTGCATCGTAAGCACATCGCTACATCCCGCCGAGTTCGACGGAAGGAAAGGGGCCGTAGAATCGATTTGATCCGGTATATCCATAACCCAAAACTAACCACCCACTTCTGTTGCCAACAATATCGCCACATTATAATGAATATCTTCCGAGTGTACACCAAATGCATTGCACACTGCCGATAGACGTTAGACACGGAGACGAAACATGTTCGCCATTATTAAACATTGCAAATATTGCAAAGCCGTACAGACACGTCCACTGTCCCCCGTCAGTCGCTAGTCCACTTTGGAGCGGTGACATCAGCACCGAGTCATTTGATAAAGCTACTGACACGACACAATCAATGCCAAACAGGCCGGCAGGCAAGCGCGCGTGCCTTTTTCGACAAGCGATACCCAATTTAGACACTTCGCCACTGGGCCAGCTTCGTCGTATCGAGTATCGCCGATTGGCGATTACTTCACCACTCTCGCCAGTAATGAACAGCTAGAACAGAACAGCTCCAGTAGAACAGCTCCATGACATCTTCAATATCGCCTGTCGCGAACAAGATCTTGACGATACGCGCCTCCAATCGCAGCAGATCAACCTAGTTCTGGTGCCGAATGTGACCGGATAATTAATTGACAGATCTCGTCTCCTCTCACGCGTCTGGCTCACAGAAAGGGCCGAAGTGCGATTTCATTACGCCACTTAGAGCCGCAACCCCTCTAGGGGCGGGTTTAACCAGAACATCGTCTTGTCTGCCAAAAGGGGGTGGGCCACACTACGGCACGCCACCGTTTTCTCACACTCCGCATAAGAAAAGGTTAGATATGATCGTTGTTAATTAAAATGAGTTTATAATTTATTTGATCACTCCTTCCACCTCCGACCGAGGGTAATGCGAGAAGTTGATCCAATTAGCAACATATAGGCAAGCTGAAAATATTTGCACGACATGAGCATGGCGGACGGGGGGGTGCGATATTAAGTCATAAATACCGGAGATGTCTGTCGAGTCGAAGACTTCCATTTAAAACCTTGACGAAACATTTCAACTGTAGTAGCTTATGCTAAAGCGGTGCTTCATAAATTATCCGCCCGTAATAAAGGTCATTTGGCGCTTAAAATTAACTTCAATCATACAAATTAAACGTGAAGCTGGTGGTTGATGGCTGAAAACTTCATCTCCACCACCGGGCCAGAAATGTGCGTGGAAAACCCGCCCGCCCAAATAATGCCAGAATTGGTGAATTCCCCAGTGAATTCCACCACACACAGCTGCTCGTTCGTTCGCTGCGGAATGCGCCCCAAGATAGCTGTGTGTGTGCGTGTGTATGTTTGTCGAGTTAAGGGCGAACAAACGACGACAACGATCTGAGCGGCTATGCGAACGAACGGAACATCGGCGGTGTAACAACTACCATCGAAAAACGCGCTCTCGTGCGAGTGCGGCTACTGCTACATTCCTCCGTCACCGTCATCGCCATCATCGTCGCGATCGGGCATGTGATCATGGACCAGCCAGCGCCGTCGACGCGAGATTCGTCATCGGACGGGCGCGATGTGTGTGCGGCGATCAGCGTCTCGGAACCAAGGTGTGGCCCAACAGCACAACACCACCAAGGTTGAGAAGAAACCGAACCCACCGTCGCGCGCTTAATATTCGTGAGTCTGTTGACTCTTGGCGTCGTTCACCACTCCTCGTTCGCTTCTTCAACACTTTCCCAAGCTGTTATCATAAACAGTTACGCGAAACAGGGCCACCGACGGATAAGAGAGCTGGCGGGAGGTGCCTTAGGTGCCGGGAGAATCTCGAAGTGCAGCACTCGCTGCATCACACCTTGCCACACCCTTCTCAGGCGTTGGTGACTTCCTGCAGTGCCGGAACCGCTATAATGCATGCCTCGATGGCGCTGATGACGGGAAGTGCAATAAAGCCATACACAAACATAGAGTCGGGCAAGACTTATTTACAGATTGATGTTGTCATTCAGAGAAACTGTTCCAGAACGCTCGTAAACAGTGCCATTGCGCGCTTCAAATCGACAGCCGTCGTCAACCATGTCAAATTTTGGACGACATCTTGACGGGGTGGCATTCATATGCTCCGATGGTTGGCAAGTGTTTCTCAAGCTGTACTTCGTGAACGCAATTTGGAATGATGAACCAACACGGATTTGAACAGAGGACGAATAACTCTAGTAATTCTAGGTCTCTAGGTTAGACTTCTTACTTAATGTTTCTTAACTTGTCTCCAGTTTATAACAAAGTTACTACGAACGAAGTTCAGATTTAGGTGGTCGTTTCGATAGAAAGCTGTGCCAAAGATATCTGTTCAAGGTATGTCAATGTCTAATGTCCCACTGTATAAGCTCACTGTAGAGGTCCATCGTGCATGCAACAAGTGCTGTTAGAATGTGAAGCGACACCACCGAATCATCAACAGAATGACCGATAAAGTTTGGGGGTCGGCCATGTCACCGCGAACAGTGTTTGATAGAAAAATAATCTCCACAAGCGGCTGACACCGCTGCTGGAAGTGGGGGCCGGTGCTGCACGACGTGTCACAGTACCAGATTTTATTGTCATCCCCTGTATGTGCCGCACTACACGGCTACTATGATGCGGACGCGCTCAGATTGAATGAATGTGGTCGGAGGATCTGACGTAAGCGCGACGACTGTACTGATGACTGTGCCTTTGGGCCAGCACACTGTGTGCGCGCACACACCATACCATACTAATCAGGTTAACCTTGGGCTCCATAGCAGATATTACAAATTACGGTATCGGTAGAGACCCGAGCAGTCGGTCGGAGGGCGTCCTCTATCGTTCACCCTCTCTCTCTCTCTCTCTCTCTCTCTCAATCGGTTTCAGGGCTCGTCGGCAACATATATAAAACAAGCGGCAAACTGCTTCGGAGCGAGAACCTGCTGGATACCAACGTATTGTGCAGTATGCTTTGATCATGCTGCAAAGAGATGGCACTCACAACTCTGCTCTCTGACAGCGAAAACAGTTGGAGAGCATCGCAAGCAAAACGGTCGAAATTAAATTTTGTGTAAAAACACGTTTGAAAGACGAGAAAACAGGTTTCGCGGAGTACGCGCGTGTCCCCGATAATGCGAACAGAGTACAACGCGCCAAACGATAACAGAACCACCAGGGGAAACAGACATACATGTGTGAAAACCGGTTTTTTGGAGAAATTGTCAATCGGTATCACCTCCAGAGATGAGTCTTAAAAATGCCTTCAAAAAAAGATGCAGTAGCAATATCAACAGTGCATGTTTGTGGTTGATCAGAACTTCAAGTCTGGACTTTAAAAAAAACAGACACTAATGCATTGAAACATACAGTACAACAGAGGTCCAGAACAGACACCACACCGGCCCAAGTAACAAAAGCGTTAAGAATTAATACCAATCGATGTAACACGCTAGTTACGCAACACTAGTCTCCCACCATCACCAATACACCGGATCGAGCGGATGTTTATGTAGTCGATGAAGTAATCGCCGCCGCCACGGGAACTAATCGCTTCCCGAACCGATGTAACCGATGCTCCGGACGACCTTAGGCGACAGGTTCTAATCTATAGACATCCACAGCCTTGGGCGAGATTCGGAAGCCAAGACAATCCAAACGCTGCAGTATGCATCCGTACCGAAGCTATGTGCGGCACAGTGTGCCAGAGAAACGTTTGAAGTGCGTCAGCAAGATCTCGGCCCCAACCCGCACACAACAGGCACCAAACAAATGCTCACCAACCCAACATTCTCGTCCGGAGACTCGGCCAGCGCACACGGCTTTTTTATTTATTTACCGTTTGCCGCCTGCCAGTGGTGGTGGTGGTGGTGAAGCGCAACTAACGCGTGATGCACGATGCACGTTTTGCTGCCGGAGCGAACTGCATTTAAGCTATGCACGCGGAGGCACTCTCCTCACGGAAGAATCCGAGACTGACGAGTGGCTACTGAACGCTGACAGTCGCCAGCCGTTGGATTCTTTCTTCTACTCGCATACATTATTTCAGTAGCCAAGCGCCATTCACTGGAGTGGGCGAAAGGGACAGAGAGAGAGAGACTCCACAGCTGCACTTATCTATTATTCACGTCTGCAATTACCGGACGAAACCACCGGGCGCTAACAAACCCCCGGTGGAATGGGTAAGGGATTGAATTTAAATGCGATAATGATTGTCACGCAAATGACGGGATCAGAAGCTTTAAGTGGAAAACAGATTTTATTCCCATCGCTTGCCGCTTTGCTGTCAGCTGTTGCGTGCTGCCACTATGGGCGAAACATTTCAAGACGCAAAAAGGCACTGGAGTCTGCCTGCACACACTGCGATGAGTAACAAACTCGAACCGACAGATACGAAATCGTTCAAGCGAAGAAACAGGTTGAAATGTGGTGTAAAACAAAGCCACCGTACGAAAACTCGAACCCATCACAGCCTCTTACTGCTGCGAAGATGCTAATGGAACAAGATTCTCGGTTGACTCATCATCCAAACCCCGAAAGAAACGCGTCACCAATGCATAATAGAGGCGTTTGGGAGAGACTCTCTAACAAACAAACAAAAAACGAACGAACCCGACAGCATTCCAAGGGATATACCACCGACCATTCTGTGTCCGAAATGTCATGACTCATCAACCAATCCAACTCCGTTATCCTTCCAGCACGCCGGTAATAAAGTGCGTAAAAAGGTCCCAAACAGTTGCGGGTGGGAGTTTCGCCCATACTTACGTTATCGAAACAACAAGGGTCAGAAGAAAGAGTACGGTCGATGGGCGATCAATCCCGCGCGGCGCTATCTCGTCCAATCCGCCCCGGCACACGACAACGGCCCACAGATTAAAAGCAACATTTTTAAAAACACACAACGCTCAACAGCCCGGAAAAATCGGCTCCATTCTCTAATGCCATTTGAACGAGGTCGAACGGTCGCAGGACGTGACGACTGTCGTTGTCCGCAACCGGGCAACCGGCCCACGTCCATTTTCATTATCGTTTACGACCGAACGGGAGACGGGCGATCCGGGCGCCCGGTCAGGCGCTCCTAAATGGATTTCCGGTGAAAACCCTAACGATTTAACGGAGTGAAATAAAAATGAAAACAGACTACACAGAGGAGCCTCTCGAGGAGTGGCGCGACACGACAGAGAAATCGTCGGTTAAGTTGTCTTACTCGATTGGACGAGAAGAGGAGATGCGCGCCACAATTCACAAGGGAAGGAAGATTATCTTTTTCGGTAGAGGTTCGCGATTTGGAGGCGCTAATCGACATAAAAAATTCAGTGCCAACACTCCGCGCGCGCACTGATTTATCACGCGATTAGGCGTGTGCCCGGATGCCGCAGATCCGGCCAGGCGGCAGAGCATGAAGCGTTGCTGTATTAAAAGTTAAACGGTCGCCCTCTTGCCGGGATGACTTATGAACCGCCATGCAAAGAGTGGTTAAGTGGAGTATTTGTTCTCCAAGGCGATATTAATCGAAAATCGATATTGCTACTAAACATTTCTTGAGTGCTTGAGTGCTTAAGTGTTTGATACGATGATCTTCTAGCGTCCCGTCTCCAAACAGCTCGTATGCAAGCGTTTTGGGACATTGCTTCGACGGTTTTTGGTTGTTATCCGGTTCGAAGGACCAAATGTGCGAATTTCTTTACCGGACGTTCAATGAATTTGAGTATTTCATTCTCCTACAATAATTAACACAATCCAATCTGGAACGTTTCTCATTAAAGCAAGGAATGACGAACAGGATAGTGTAAATTAGACCCTTAAGAAGAAGAATGGCCCAACAGAAAGCAACAATCTAAAATCCAAACACCGGCCTTAATCGTTTTCAAACGCCGATCAGCAAAGATTCGAAGAACAATTGCGCTCGGTACCATCAGAGTCGCAGCAAGGAGCAGGAAAGACGAACCCCGGCCGTTTGCGGACTCCAGGTTTAATTAGCTCCATTAGGAATCGTATCGGATCCATCAATTAACCGCTAATTGATTGTTTATCGCTGATTGAACCGTCATCGCATCCTCGCCACCTCGCCATCCGGATGACGCGGGTAGCGACATCAGCAGTCGTACCAGAAACGAACTCACACCGAATTCGAAAGAAGTTGGTATAGTTCCGTTCGGTAGAAGAAAAAAAAAACACTCCGCCGCACTGTGGGAAGACGAAAATAGCGAGAAAACCTCGATCCACGTGGCAATGCGTACTGGAGGGAGAAAAATTCCATTTAAATTTAGATTAGTAGCCGATTTCGCAAGCGACGGAGTATGCAACGGCAGGCAGAAC
>KZ067438.1:49866-63249 GCA_002091845.1 Anopheles cracens | reverse complement strand
AAATGTGCGACTGTGTGCAGGCCACCCCCTCACCCGTGTGATCCGCGCGCGATAACATCCTTCGCGCGCTGACGACCCCCCGGGCGTCGGGTTGCACGTCACGAAAATCAAACACACGCAGGAGTTTTGAAAAGCATAAAAAACACGCAGCCTCCCCACGCTAACGCCCAACAACCCCGGGATGAAAGAGAATGGCGCTCAACAGCAGCGGACCAAAACGCACGCGGAAAACACACGGCTTTCGCGTCCGCGAGCACTAATGCGTTTCATCCCGGTTGCGAGATGGAACCGGCTGAGCGTGGCACGACAGTGGTGGCGTTTCGCGATTCCACGACGACTATGGCCTGTTCTGCACCGGCTTCGGGGCTGGCCCATCCGTCCATCCGTTTGAGCTGCAGCGCTGGAAAACGGACGTGAAAAATTCAATTCAAAAGGGATTCCAAATTCCACTCTTCATTCGTTCGGACTCCGTCCACCGCGCCGCTTGGACGCTAGACGTGTGCGCATGCAGTCTGGGTCCGTTGCTGGCTGCAGCCGCTTGCACCAGCGGGTCGTAATCCAGGTGCAATAGTTGACATCGGGGTGGGGGTTTTGCGACTGAAAGCTGTCCGTTATATATTACCCGTCCGTTTTGCTTTATGCGCTCGGTTGGTGGGGCTGATGGGGCCGATGGGAGGGTTGCGTAGCCGGGGACGTGCCTTCCCTTCCGGAGATTTGAAATGCGTTTGTCGATATGCACTTGCATTCGGCGCTCGGTGCCTCATGGGCTGGTTCTATTTTGCTACCATTGCACCGCGTGTGTGTGTGTTATTGTGTGAGTGTGGCGAAAGCACATCGACTACGAAAACGGAAATCCTTAATTACCCTTAATTTAGATCTAAACACATCAGAATTGAAGGATAAACATGATTTAGGGATGCTAACATATAAAAAAAATCGTAATATCTAAACATCTTCCAAACAAAATCGCATACCACCAATAGCCATAAAATAATTAGGAACAAAACATGTTGGAATAGTTTGATTTATTGACCCACTTTCAAACCCATCGTCGATTCAGTTCAGCTAGCCAACAGTGCAAGAAACAGCAGTATAGAATAATCAAATTCAATTAAGACACCTTTCGTCCGTTCGTCGCACCGTATTGGGCCGTGCGTGCAGCACGCGCATCTGAGTGCAAGACCCTTCGGCAGCGCAGTGATCCTGAAGGAGGGTTTCAGCAATGGAGATTAATAGATAATAGTTGCCGGCGCGAAATGGAGCACCATACCATTCGCGGATGATGTAATGCATCACACGGCGGGCACACGATGACATTTGATATGTCCTCATCCGGTGCTGGTGTTGGTAGTGGTGGTGTTGGTGGTGGCGATAGACTTGCATTACAGCCAGCCCAGTCGGTGCATCAAACCTTTCCGGTAGGAAAATGCATTAGTATTATTTATGCCCGAAACATAACCCATCGGCCAGCAGCGAGCAGTGCGCGAGCGACGGCGTGAGTGTTGAGTAATGGTTTATTATTCTACATTTGGCCGGTGTCAGTGTGATGGAATGATATCTTCGTCATCGTTGTGATGATGTTACCCGGGTTTTGGATGGCGCTGGAGGCCGCACCGAACGAGTCCCAGCGGAGAGGGGAGCGCTCTCCATTATGGACATTTTGTGCAAAGATGCATTCCGTGCGGTGATGGTATGATGCGAAGTGCTTTGTGATTTGACCCTGATACAAAGCTTATTACTAGAGATTTGTTGCTATTCAAAAATTCATGAGGAATTGGAATGAACTTAATATACACAGTAGTGTGTACAGAATAAATGCAAATGCGCTTCATTTTAAACGCGAGAAAAGCTTAAACCAAATGAGCTTTTAATAATCGTGACGCCTGCTGGAAAATCTACCGAGAAAACATTAATCACACGGTACTATTCCACACCGTCCCGAAACCCATTAAATCAACAACAAAAAGCCCCCACCAACTATATTACACGATCCGCGATGAAATGAGTTTTTAGAAAGCGCTTCAGCGCTATTAAACAACGTTCCTGACGCAGCGGCTCTGGAAACCTTACAGACCTGCTCGTTACTCGAAGCGGTTTAACTTTTATGGTTCAAAATTTTCTAATATTCTCGATTCAAACTCCCGTGGCACCCACCCCGTGCGCCTCACCGGTTGGTTCTTCGAGGAATTAATGATTCACACGAAATTAGATTTTCTCCGGCACTCCATTCTACCACGTTGCCCCCGGGATCACGCACATGTGGGTGAGCATACAAATGGAGAGAGGAACTTTTCCATGATTGACTATTAGCGGGAGGAGTCAGCGCGCGATAGGGGTAACTCCCTTCGCTTTCGCTATTGCCATAATCCTTGTTTAGTTGACTGCTTTTAATCAGCGCGAATTTCATTTCAAACTATACAATACGATTGAAATTGTTTTGCAGTGCGCTACATTCACGCACGTGTTACGCTTTCCGCGGGTGCTGCTAAACTATTTTGTTCCACTGGCCGAACAGTTAATAGTGAAATCGTCGGTGTTTTCACACAACGGACGAAAAACAGTGCGCAAATTAATCATGTACAATTGGGAAAAAACACTATCAGAAACACACGACCGGGGGAAAACCGAATGCTTCCATTCAACTCCCTCAGCAAGCACATATTGGTCCGATTTGATTTGTTCGCCTTCGTGCACATGCTTCACTCTCAAACTGATGAAATTCTTGCGAACGACAGAAGAAAATGTGTATTTGCTAAAACGTGCTTCTTGCACCGGGCACCGGGTCGAACACATCGTCTGTAATGGAAAAGCTGTACCGTACGGTGCCGAAAGGTACACAACATAGCCCGTAAAACAAATAGAAACAAAACTAAAAAAGCATATTTCTGAAGTAGATATAATGAAAAGAAAGTCCGAACAGCGTCCGTTTGATTTACAAGACTGAACCCTGCCGGGGAAGCCAGCTTGGGGGAGGGCAACCACGCCACATCTTCATCCGAGTGAAAAGCGACCACCCGCCCGGTTGATTGCGAAATGTTTAATTATTCTATCCAAAGATAAATATAAAAGAGAATCCTCGCATCGCTACAGGTCAAGCAATTCCATCTTTCCGAAAGGGTGCCCCAGCTGCCCAAGACTTCGGTAGAACGGGACTCGTTCGTTTTAGTTCACTCTATGTAACTTTCATGTCTGCCAAAGGGTTCGAGCGAATAGGAAAACTATCTGCCACCGGGAGCCAGTGGTTGGTATGAGTACGGCGCAAAAAGAAAAAAAATCAAAGGGTTCGAGCGAATAGGAAAACTATCTGCCACCGGGAGCCAGTGGTTGGTATGAGTACGGCGCAAAAAGAAAAAAAAAGTCAGCAAGGAAAATGTAATACTTTTTATGAACCCTTTTTCTGACGGAGGTCAGTATGCGGGTCCGGACACCAACTTATGTGGGAGGAGGTATCGTTCAGAATTGCCCGCTGAAGGAAGCGAGCGCCGGTGTGCGCAAAGTATTGACCGAGGGCAGAGGTAAAATGATGAAGTTTCTGTATGTGTGTGTGTGGATGTGTGTGTCTGTATGTACGATTACGAAAGGGGTTTGTTTTTCGAACACCGGACGTAACCGGGGAGGAGACGACGGCGAGCTCGGGGATGATGGTGATGATGATGATGGTCATCAGTGCGGTATGTTTGGTTTGGGATATTGGAGAAAACTAACTTTTCTTTATGCAAAGCGTTCTTTCGTCTTGCCATGCGCGCCCGTGTGCCCGTCCGTACCCGACATAGCTCTCAGATCGAAGTTGATGAAACTGGTTGGAACGGGGTATGCAATGTATGAAAGTTGCATGGAGAAGACCTACGTAATGTCAAAGTCGGCGATATGGTTTGATTAGTTTTTTCCTCGTTTTCATTAAACAAACCCATACCGGGCATTTCATTTTGCAAAAGAAAAAAGTTACACCGTACTTTGAGAGCCACATGACGTACTGATGGTAGCTTTCTATGTAATCAAATGAATAGCAAATATTTATTTGAATTATTCTTGTTTGGGAACGAGGTCCGTGTGCTCTTGTGTGTACACTATTCGACGTAGTTCTTACAGAGCACATTGTGCCACAAATCAATGGTTGTATGCAGTTAGTTAGGACATGTAAATCATACCGGATTTGTGTTGTCCGAAATGTGCCTTACATGGGATGTTATATCTTAGTTTATAAGATCTTTCTTAAGGTTAAGGTATCTTAACTTATAAACTATATATAGTTTACTACGTAAAAATATAACATAAAAATAAAACGTACAGATTGTTCCTGTTCAATTAAATAAAATATTTAATCACGACCACGTGATTTTAAAACATTAGAAACAGATTGCCAGAAGTCTTCAGACAATAAAGGCAATAACTTTAATAGTCGAGTATCAAAAGTATCAACATTTCGCGCCAAAAATCAAATAAGCCTTTATGTAAGTAGATTACGTAAATTACGGAACGTAATACAAATATTTCAGCACGTATGCAAATTGCAATATTTTCACTAAAACTTCGTTAATTGTTTACTGTCTACTACTTTTTCACAATTCGCACATCCTTTCCCGAAAGCATGCAAAACCGGAGGGGAGAATCTGAAGGGTCTGAAGCGCTCATATGAAATGCCGAAACAGCACCCAGCACCATCAATGTTCGGATGGAGAGAAGTTTATGGATCGTGAAGATTTGAGGGCCATTCAAAGGGTGTTCGTGCCCATCAAGCTTCCGGCCGGTCGGTTCGTCGGTCTCTTGACTCTCGACAGGGATGCGTGTCTCTGTGTGTGTTCTCTCGCTGTGTTGTGTGAGAATGACGCTACCAGCTTCCGTATGTCCCTGGAAAAATCCTAGTGATAGTCTCGATAAAAAGCCATTTATGCTAGTCATTTGCTTGGTTAGCAGAAGCTAGGAATTTTCATTGAAAATTAGACTTGCTTCTGGATAACCCTTTCAGACGCCTTTGCCGTACGCCTTGCCAGAACAGCGTGAATAGAGAGTGAAAGGTAACGCACACAGACAACTATTCAAACAAACACCGTTTAATGGCTCACAATGGGTGATGGGGCTTCACCTTCGGCCACGGACTGGCGCTAACGCTAAGGGCAGTAATTCTATAATCGTAAATGTTTAATATTTACACACTTCTCTCAGGCGGCACGGAAACGTGCCCGGCACAAGGGTAGAAGTGTGGATCTTTTTGTTGCATCCTTACGATTTTCTATTACCGGGAGACCAAAAACTGTTCCGCACCTTATCTACAACCCACACCAACTCAAACGCTCATGTAACTTGGCGTTAATCGACCGATATATTCCAAAAACAACGCATACTCCTGGAATGACAGTTCCACGCACTGCTTAGCTGCCAAGTCAAATTTTATTGGTAATGCTTAATCGTATGCGGCCCATTGAAGGGAATTGAAATACACACCGAATTTTGAAGCGGCAACACTAACGGCTACATTGATCCAATATACCTATAAGCCACGTTTTGTGTCATTCGACACCTGCAAGGTTATTTTTAACATTTATCAACCGATTTGATTGAAATTTTCCTCCGTTGCTCTGCAACCATGTGCTAGCGTAATGAGCATTATCATTTGATTTTCATTGCCAGTTTTAAATGTTTTTGATTCACATTAATTAAGCACATCATGCAAATGTTACATTTATCGAACAATACAAAACAGATAAGGTGTATTTTTCAAACTATGCATAAAAATACCGATGACGTGAGAGCAAAAATATATAGCAGAAAGCAGTCAGTGAACCAATAAGAAGGTCTTCAAAAACCAGTCAGTGAACCAATAAGAAGGTCAAATAAAAACAACGGCTTCTGGCTATCATCAGCTTTTTAATTTTCAAATAGTTCTAAAGTCATTCTAAAAACCAAACCATTACAATAATATCAAGTATTGTCGTAAGGAGAGCCAGCGTATATAAACGTGAACTGTGAATGAAACCTTATTCCAAATGCTAGTTTTTCAGCTAGTTATTCCAAATGCTAGTGTTTATGCCAATCGCAACCATACTTCCAATTAAATTCATTTCACATAACATTAAGTTGTTCTCGATATGCTGCTCTGCCATGTAGTCATGAGCACGGAGAGCTGTCCCAGCACACAAACACACACTCAAACCACACGCTTGACTCGAACTGGAAGATGAAAGAAGGATTGCTCGATTCGTATTATGCATCTCTCGTACGGTCCGGCATCATCTTGTCGCTTTTCATATCAATTGTTGAAACAATGACCAATGCAAAGCAAGTAGGGGTGTATGGGTGTGAGGGAAAACATCATTCGTTTTCATGTGTCGCCCTGCACGAGGGGTAGCCACTGCTCGGAGCGATAACGATATACACACACTCACACGTACTGACACATGTCCTGCAACATACCCAACAAGGGATGATTCCGCCTCGAAGAAGACTGCTCGCAAAGACCTCACCCACGGATTGGCCTCTGTGCAAGATTGCTGGGCGGACGGGCAGGACCGGGCATCGGGGACCAGGAGTAGCTGCGTCCATCCTTCCCGCCGATGCTCTCGTACCGAAGTCGCTGGCCAGCAAAAGTATTTTATATCTCGCTCCCAACGATTGCCACATCCGGCTCGCATCCATCCGCCATTCCGTGTTCCACTGATTATGAAGAGGTTTCTTTTGTTTCTGCAGCAAACAGAAGAAGATAAAATGCATTGGACCTGGTGGAACTTTGCTGCAGCAATGTGGCCACACGTGCCACACATGGAATGGGTGGACGATGGTTTGTTTTTTTCCATCCCCTCTCTCTCTTTCTTCCTCTTTATATTTCTCGAAGAACCCCCGCCGGTTTGTGTGGATGTTTGTGCGGAAGTGTTTCACTTATAGAAATGCAATGGCACTGTCCATTGAGTTCTGAGGCACCGAAAGAACAGGCTCAGCGGCCCCTCATGTGCGAGACGAACGTCGTCTGACAATGGAAAAAGAAGCAAAAAATCTCATTTAAATATTACAACAATGGTGTACCCGACCAACCAATAGTGGCCCGGTTTCTGATGGCAGCACTGCCACTAGCTTTATATTTCCCATACTATTCGGTACGACTAACCCTGGACTACCTCGTACGCAAAGGTTTCGGTGGATGTGGATCTTGAAAAGCTTGTAATATCTCAAATTCGGTGCAGTTCGTCCTTTTGTGGGTAGGACGCACGTGTGGGGACGGGCCGCGTCACTGGGGTGCTTCGCAACCCATTCGCCTCCTTCCGCAACGAGAGAGAGAGAGAGGGAGAGAGAGCACAAGCGAAAAGTTGACTCGGGTTCAAATTGTGCAAGTATGCAAGACATTTAAATTTGAATTTCTACTCGACCGGTTGGACGGCTTTCGGCTTCCATTTGTCCTGAACCTAGCTTCCTGTGGTCGGTTCAATGATGAATATTTGTGCACATCTAGCCGATGCACTGGAACGTTTGGGGCCGACGGGATTGCGAATGTATCGAAAGCTGGATGCACGCAAACCCGTCCGTGCAACCAGAAGAACAAATGCTTTTTTTTCTTTTGAAATCTCGATGTCTCGGTTACGGAACACACGATGGAAATGGGAAATGAATTAAATGTTGTACCTAGCAGTGATGTAAATTGAGCGTTTTTGTGCTCACTTTTGCATATTGTTTCTGCCTGTCCTCTGCGTGTCTTTCGAAGCCATCCATCCTGAGGAACGTTTGTCCGCACGAAGTTTAGTCGTTCGTTCGTAAAGAAGTAGATTGCAGCAAAAGCAACATCTAGCAATCGTTTTTTTTGCGCCGTTCACCATGGCCAGAATAAATGTTTGTATCTACATAGATTTTAATTCTGCAAATTGCTGCACACTTTATTACGTTGGTTTGCTGCAGATAATTGTACAACGACACACAGCAAAGGCCCTTCCAAGACATCGTTTGAATTAATTCTTTCCCTGTCAATCTCGTTCGATGGCGACTGTGAAATATATCGTTCTGGTGAGTTATCGCAAGCCCTGCTTGGTAGATAAATCTTGATTGTCTTCAAACATTATCCCTGCTCGGAAACTCGAATGAATTCTTCACCATTTTAATCCATCATCAATGCTCAGCACGGGTTCTGTTCCAGCGTGCGGAGCAATTACATTAATGATGGAGAATAAAACGAATGGTACCGGGCTAGGTTTACAGCAAATGCAAATTTTCAGCAGGGCATGTCGGGATCGAAATGTGGATGTATTGCAACAAGTGTAAGTGGTGTGGTTTTTCGTGAGCATGTGAGAGCAGGAGAGCGAACGTGGAATGTGCTTTGCTCCTCTGTGTGTTCCATCGCAACCGTGAACGATTCATTAAACAACCTACGTAAAAGCTATGATCGTAGAGATCTGCACCACGAATCTTGTTGCATGGCGATGTAGGGGGCGAATCATAGCTGGGGCTTCGCGATACGCTTGTCACGAGAAGCTCTTAAAGCTGTTAATGATCGATTTTCAGCGTTTAATTTTTTTTAAGACGAGATTTTTTTAAAAGATTTTTTTAGTTTTATGAGACATTCAATATTAATGGAAAATTATATGGGATTGAAAATATTTACATAAAATCTTTATTTCTATTAAATGCATTTAGGATTAGAAGGGAAAAATAAAGTTGTTGTCAATTCAAATTGACATTATATTTTGAAAGCTTTCTTGTAAATATCAAGTTTAATGGGATATGTAGTACATCAGTACTCACTTACGAGGTTAATCGTGATTATATCATTAACCAAAAAATCACCTCATATTTTTTTATTGAAATGAATATGCTTTCTCCGCGATTATTTATTAACTCAAAATTTCGACCGATATTCGCAACAACGATTAAAGTGATATAAAGATATTGAAAAAAGTTGATAAATTGGTGGATATTGAATATTCGAAATCGCCAGACACGCTCGTGCGTGCGAACCGGGCCCGGGAGTGGACTTGTGGGCCGGTCGCGGAAGCGGAAGAATTAATATTTGAACCCGGTGCTTTCCGGTAATTGAATCGCGAGTTTTTTGGGGTCGGGAGACGCGTTTCGTTCCGCGTGCCTGCGAGCAGCACCAGCAGCAGCAGCACTGGTTCGGCGCTGTTATTAGTGCGGAAAAGGATTAGGGGATTGCAGGGTTGAGTTTTGATGATAGATCGAGTGGGACCCCGTGCAGCGGAAATAGTGCAAGATTTGTTTGGTTTGCACCAGGATGGGCCCCCACAATTATCTCATCAAGGGATTGCTCGCAAATAAGCCTTTTCATCAGGATTTGGATCATTTAGGCAGCATAGGAGCAAAAAAAGGAGATTCTGTTGATCGGATTTAAAAACGGGCTGCATTATTTTCCGATTAATACATTTTTATGCGTCGTGTCATTATTTGCAATCAATTAGCTTAGGCACTCTATGAAGTAAATTTATGCTTATGTTCTGCTCGTTAATCGAGGGTCATATTCTTGTTTTTCAATTATATAAGTCTCATTTTCTTCCTTCGGTATATCATTTGTGTAAACTAGATCGTTTATCGAAGTTAAAGTTCTATAAGTAAGCCACAAAATAATTTGAAAATCAAAAGGAAATGTTTCTCAACTTCCTATAACTTCAAACGGGCATCGTTATGCTCCATTTGGTAACCTTCAAAACAGACGAACATTTCGGTCCGTATTATGTAAACAACATTATTCACCAGCTGACCGTTTTACAAACAGAACAACAGAACGGAATGTTCCGTAACAAAGAATACAAAAAAGAGCCATACTGGGCTCGTTCAATCAACAGGGTGGTAAACAGAACCACAGAAGAAGAACAATAATACAACAAAAAAGCACACTATAATGCAGCAGCTACTGCTGCTCATTATCAGTGCAAGCCGGCCACGCCAATAAAAATGCCAAAAAATATTCCCAAATGTAGGTGAGAGTGAAAATTTAAACAGCCACATTGATAAACCATCAGACGGTAAAAAACGAACCACTAAAGTTAAAAAAGGTCACCGAACGTGGAGGCGACCGGAGCAGGTGATGCCGGTGGTGCGTATTGCCAAAAAATCAGCTCACCAACGGACAATGCTCAACGCATAGTATTTTGCTTCATTTTCGTCGTTTTGCCTTCCGGCGTGTGGCCATTATTATGTATAATTAAAAAAATAATACGACATAAACTTCCACCACCCACCGCCATTGGGGGGGCAGGGGGGGACCGATGGTCCCGTGGTCTCGCTCCCGCTCTGCCTAGACCGGGTGCGCATGCAAACGAGACGGGACACACAGACTGCGTTGATGCGTTTTTATAATGATATATTTTTTCGACATTTTATTCATTTTCATGCTCACTCCACTGGCTTCCACTGGCTGGTGACGGAACGCGGGCGGCACCCGGGTGGGACGCGCACGCGGTTGAGCACGTGCAACAGTGCAACACCACGCCGTGTTAATGTTAAGCAGCACGCTGAAGCCGGTGCAGCGGTAGCGCTAATGCACCCGTTGGCTTCAGAAGGCACGCTGCACCTTCCAAGGCGCGTTGGCGCTTTTGCACTGCGGGACCGGGCTCGGTCGGTTTTGACACATTTCACTTGACGTGGAAGGATACGGCAAGGGCACTTACCTGGAACGGACGCTTCCGATTATTTCCCATAGAATTTTTCACTCGCTCCCCATCGGAGGTTTAGGGTTTAGTGGGGCTTAAACAATACACAGCACCACCAGCGGGAGGCAGAAAAAAAATTCGCACCGAAAAACGTATGAAAACGAAATGCAGTAATGCAAACTCCACAGGGTTTCCAACTATGGACGCGCGTTCGATTTCGCGTTCGACGCGTCGCGTATTCGGGATTCTTGGGATTCGCGAACACAAGCATCCGTACGGCAGCGCGCATCACCGATGGCGTCCGAACGCTGGTGCTGGGCGCTGTTGCCGCTGCCGGAGCCGCGGATTTTCGCGCTCACCAACACACGTGCCGGCGTGCCAAAATGGTGCGTTTGACGGACCCGGTCCCGGCGCTGTGTGTGCTGTATGCGTGCCGTCGCTTTCCCGCCGGAAAACTCTCCCGCCCCAGCCCCCAGCCGCCATACCGCCGCCGATTGCCGAATAACGGGAGCCCGCGCGTTCGCTTATGTACTCGCGGGTGGTCGACCAGAATACCGACACAGTTTTTTCTTGCTTTCTGTGCTGCCTCGTCAAACGCCCGTTCGGGTGTTTTTTTTTTCGCCTTCTCATTCCCAATACTGGAAATCTACCCACCCTGCGCACAAAACAGGGTGGGTGAGTTTTTTTTTGCACCACACCGCGTCTCCTCACCTCATCGGTTGTGGTGTGGGGTGAGATCAGAACAGCAACCCACTCGCATATGGTCATATGCGTACCGGTATGTACGGTCGCTTTACCCCCCTCATACGGAGAGTGTGCGTGCGAGTGTGTGTGTGTGTGCGGTTATCCAAAATATTGTTACCACCCGGGGCAGGTGGGTGCGATGATGTGGGTCGCACGGTGAGCAGGCTGAGCTGGATGCGGAAAAACAGGGCAGCGACAACAAAAAACACCAACCACCCAGCGAAAGCGGATCTCGGTTCGCATCGCTAGGGTAACGGTTCGCACGCGCGGTTCGTCGTCGGGCTCCTGCTGTCAGGATTGTATTTTTCTCGAGACTCTTCGTCGACTCCGCGGTACGATGCGAGCGCACTCTGGTGTTCAGCAGCTGAAGCACCGCTTGCTTTCGTTCAGCGATTTTTCAAACGCTTTTCTGTTATTATAGCGCCAGTGCGGTTAGTGCGGATATATTTGTATAAGATGGTGCATTAGAATCGGCGATTATTATGGGTATTATGTACAGCGAAATACTGGCATCCCTTTATTATTACATTTTCATCCCAGAAAAAAATAAAGTTAATTGATTTTCAAATGGTTTCAGTTGTGTTTGAAGTTGGGGCTAGGTTAGGGTTGTTTAAAAAATACTATAAAATATTACCTAATTGCAAACACTAAATTACTCACTAATTGTGGCAAGATTGCTTCAAATATTTAGCCGAACGAATGTTTTTTAATACATCCTCTGATTTATGATTTGGAAATATCAACGACTGCATTCATTTAAATTTAGTACTTGCTGTATTACTACTGGCAAGGTGAAAATTTCATCAAAAAAATGTTGTATCAATTTCTCTAATAGTAAAACAAAACATGACGCTTCATTAAAGTGTTCGAACACGCACGACAGGCATAATGTAGCTACATGTAGCTGCAGGTAAATATGTACAGTGCAAGTGCATCTCGACGGCAGGTAGTACATTTGTTTGAATGAGACACTTTACATGGGATGGGATGCACGATGCGAAGGAATGCGAACGGAAGAAGCCTCGGATGGGCCGTTCGCCCATCGAACGTCATCAATTAACAAGGGCACTTGTCGCAAACGCCATCGTCAACATCGCTATTATTGTGCACGGTACGTGATGAACGATTTGTCACTGCAATATAATACAATATGTAGAAGCTGTGTTTGTAGACTTTCCTTGATGCTAGTAGCGTTTTGTTTGAACTAGTCGCAGTTGTTTTTTTTACAAGATATGCAGACTTTTATTTAAAATTTTATGATTATTCATAAAATCTAATTATGAAATAGTTAGAAATACTGAAGTCTGCAACAAAAATGAATTATAAGTTTTCTTTAATATAAAATATTTTATAACTTTAGGTTGGGGATTTTTTTTTATTTGTAAGAATGACGGCCTTGGTGGGTTAGGTTAGGTTAGGTTAGGGAATTCTATCGAAAATTATTGATAATTTCAACGAAGTCTTTGATCAGCCGCTGTTTGATAGACTCCAAGCGATGCGAATCGCGCCACTGGTAGTATGACCGCCATTAAAATATCCTTCGCAACAAACCTTAAACTGGTAGCACTGTACTAGCATTGTATGTCATTCAATACTAAGCCAGCTCACACAAACACACATAAACTTCACATATTAGTGTGCGTGTCGCGTACCGGGTCAAAGCTAAGGAATCGTTTTCCTCCACCCGCTTATGTACAACGATCATCTAAGCGTGGCAAACAAACACAAACAGCGTATCTGAGGTGATCATTCATCACCGTGTCCCCCACAGTAAGCGTTCCCAGCCGGGGGAGGAATGTATTTTTTCTCCACGCACTTTTCAATAAATTCGAAAAAAAGAATTACACAAAAAGTGCGAACATTCAGGCGGAGAAGTTTCTTCCGCTACGAGAGAAAGTGTACCCAACCAACGAACAACTGAATAAGAGAATATAAGCGCACATTTCACCCATCCCTCGGGCAGTTGCTGCTCTGCCGCCTGTCAACCAAGGTAGCGACCCAAGTAAATGGAATCCTACGCCATCAAAGCAGGCAGTGCAGAAGCGAACGAAAAGAG
>KZ067438.1:19102-30539 GCA_002091845.1 Anopheles cracens | reverse complement strand
GTGCCTCGAATTTCTACCTAATTAGGTTTTAGTTAATACCTAAATTTAGTTGCATCGCTTACTCTTTAATCTTAGTTTGTGTTAATGAATCTAAAAATATAGATGTTTACAGTCAATGTTTACAGACATTGTTTACAGTTCCTACATAGAATTTCATAATACTTTTTCATCAAGTTAGTGAAAACATTATAACGTTGTTATATTGAATCGTATGTATAGTTAAAACTTATATTTTGTTGTTTGTAAGTAAGACGACACAAACCGTGAGACGTTTGAGACCGTGTTGTCCTCAAACATATACTCGCTGAATGTGATATTTCTTAGTAATTCCAAGCATTTAAGTAAAGTTAGTCGAGTTAGGCAAGAAGTCTGCACGGAGTGTTTAAAAAAAATTGTGTTGTGTAAATGTGTTGTGTGTCTATAGATTTCACGGGTTTTATTGACGGACACTATTTTTACTTAAGTTACGGAAGATCAATTACAAAGTGTGCGGAAGTGTGTTTGGGCCATGTCCATGCCGACCGGTGGCAATGGACAGACTGACAGCTGTCAAAATATGGATCTGGTTGAACGAATGTACCACTGCACAGTGGGATGGCCACATAGGAGTTTACAGCTCGGTCATCCTGACAACCGAATTGCCCTCAATTCGCTCGCTGGGTCCTTCACGATGCCGATGACGTGCTGTCGATGAAGGATGAGCCCGAACGCCGTCATTTTCCTCCTCCGTTGCTTCTGCTATAACGCCGCAAGCATGCCTCCTTCCCGGCCACTTCCAACAGAAGTGATCCTGCAGTTTTCCGTTGGTTGTCGTGCCCAAAAACCCGGAACGCTGTCGAGTTCAGTGCAAGCGGAGGATGAATATTTAAATTTTATTTCGCAGCGTTTCTCTCGATACGTGCGTCTTCGAGTGTGCTGCATGTAGGAGGGCAAGATCGGGTGTCTACTTTGGCCTGTTTTTGAAAACTCATTTTCCCAAGTGTGGAGTTCTGCCTGAATGTTGTCCAGCCCACTCGTCGCTCCGCCGTCGTGAACTTTGCCGGGAAAAATCGTGTTTTGGGCGTTGTAGGTGTGTGCGTGTGTATGTTTTGAGCGCACTGGGAGGAGTGTGTTTAATACACTTCAAACGAGTGCCCTTTCTAATTTGAATGAAAAATTTTTTGTCGGTGTGATGATGAAAAGCTGTTGCCCTGACATCCGGTGCCCTGTGCGGCGTTGGCAGCATTTGCTAACGAGTGCGCTGATTTTATATTTATAGAAGGGTAATTATGCTCATACCTAATGCAATGTGGACGCCTGCCATGGCCGTTTCGAAGGTAAAGAAAGGCATTGCTTTGTCACCGATGATGGATGGGCACGGAGCCACCGCCATATTGGTTGGGAAAATAAGCACACTTTTGTTTAGCGAGTATTTCGTGAGATTTCCACGCAGTTCAGTTGTGGTGGTGTCTGCTAACAGCAAAAACTAACATTTGCAAATCATTTTTCAAATCTGATGCTTGCAAAAGTTATGTTATACTACAGTGCAATGTTCGTCCAAAAGAGTAATTACATGCTAAAACTATTTTAAATTTGTCTGCACAAAACAGACAGAGTAAAGTAAGGCGAATGGCGTTACACAATGTTTTTTTCCGCCATTGCTATTACGTATCTGGTTTCGGGAACATGTTAAACGAATTTCGAAGCAATTTAAGTTACTTTCTATATAACATTTCTCCCGGGCCAAAAAAACGACGCGCTCTCATTTCACAAACAAACCCGAGAAAATCGGCAACGCAGCAACGGACGCTTGAGGAATTTTATATCACTTCAAATGGAATTACTTTTTTCCGCTGTGCATGCGAAAGAAACCGAAACATACCCCTAGCATGGTCCGGGAGTATCCCTGGCATGGTCCGGGGTAGATGACAGGTGCCGTAGCGGCACTAGCATACTTCCATTAATCCGCCTTTAACTATACTGCAAAGCTTGGAGAATTCTTTCGTCTCACTTCCTCCTTGCCAGTGTTGGCAGAGAAGATACTCTCGCTCGAGTGCGCCACACTGCTCAGAAAACAGTCCACTGAGGACTGTGGCAGTGACACACACACACACAAACACACAAAGAGACCGAGGGACGCGTATCCAATGCCGGACTCCAGCGAGAACGGAGGGGTCCGAGATCGAGTTTGCTGACCGTCGGATGGAAGATATATCCCTTTACTTTTATCCACATCTCCGCTCATCCCCAACTTGCCAGCTGTCCCCTCACGCCGTTGCAACACCGGATAAGGGTTTCTCTGTGACCGGTACGCTTATCTGCTTCTAAAATATGCAGCGCCTGCTAAAAAGATAGGAAAAATAAAACCAACCTTTCGTGCCCAATCCCGGACCGTCTATCCCATCTACCGCGCCCGGCAGCGTGAGGATAAAATCTGAGCCAGGCGGGCACGACGAGAAGGAGCTATCTAGCTTCTGCAATCCCAGCTAGCCCCCTCTTTGCCCTTTGGTTGGAATAAACGTTGCCGGGATAACCTGGCGGCGGGCCGGAAAGATGAGGATGAAAAAGGAATAAAAACATTTCTAGAATATAAATTTTCGGCTTTCTGTTTTTCCCGCTCGTCGCCACTCGCTCATGGGGCTGACGTTCCGGTGGGTGGAGAGTTGCCGGGTGCTAAGCGACGAGCAAAACGAGTGGGTTGCTCAGGCGTACAGCTTAGCCTCAAGCATTTCGCACACATTCGGAACCCCCTGTACGCTCTTACCCTTTTCGTGCTCTTTGTTTTCTTTTCTTTTTGCACCGTACCACCCCCCTCCCCAAATGCCCCCTCCGCTGGGTGGGGTTTGCAGGGTGCGCGGTGGGCGAGGGCGGATGTTCCAAAGCTCATTCCATTTAATTGCAGCACATTATTTCGGACGAAGATCCCTTATCTGGCGTGTCTACTTCGTGTGCGCTCGGCCTTGTCCAGTGTCCGGCGTTTGCTTGGAATTCACCCTCGCAGGGATATTACCCGTAGGGGGTGAGTTGGACGAGGGTGAAATGGAAACACGTTCCTGCTGCTTTTTTGCGGGGTGGGAGGATAAGTGTGGCTGCATGTGTTTGTGTGCGGGCATGTTAATTCCAACATGGCTGCGACTGCCTTTGCCCGAGGGGCGAAATAAAGATGGTGCCTGATTTGAGCGACCGATGGTGACGACGCAGTTTACTGCGAGATAGTGTGACTTAATACGTTTTTCACGTTTGGAGGGGTCGATGGAACGTGGGCGGAGGTGGACGCAACGTTCGCAACGCAGGGCAGCACAAAGACGAGATTCTAGACTTAATATATGGTAGTGTGCGTAAGATTGTGTCTGTCTAGCAGGGAGTCTGCAGGGACAGCTCGAATGCACGGAAGGGAATATTGTACGGAGATGGGGATGTGCGGAATGTTTTCCCGTTGGATGAACCGGAACTCGGTCGTACCCGTTCGGTGCGGTCGGGTCGGGTATGAATGTCCTTTCTTGCTTCTGGTAGTCCAACTAATACACACTCTTGTAGAGCTGTTCTTCCCGTGAGTGAAAAGGTGCTCTTGATTTTCAATTCGGAACATCGGTATTGTAGAAATGCTTAGTCTGAAATATTATGCAAAATGTGTCCGCTAATATCATACATTAGATTACACTACTGGCTGTGTGCTCAGATGCTCGGTTTACAATAATAAAATGAGACTACGGTAAAAATGTTAAGAATGTTCAAGGAACGAGAATGAAGTCCAAGTTGTTTCAACTCATCTTTCTTCTTTGCTCGACATTTTGAAATTTCTCCTCTGGCATTGAGAAGAATTTACGGATCAGTACGCCTTTACACGAGCTGAACTCGGGTCGGCTCTGTCCACGTAATTTCCTCCTTCGGCTATTCCACACCAGACAGAGGCAACCACAGAGCATCTCACTCGCATCTACCCGTGATACAATCAGCTTGGAGTATGGGGCGTCTGCTCGAATGCCTCGGACACACTCTGCGCAGGGCGACGCCGCAGCGTTGGATAGGGCAAAACTCCGGAGAAAAGTGTTGGGGATTATATCTAGCATGTTTTATGCATGAGCTCGACTGCTTACCACCTCCACCAGACGCTCATCCACCGACCGAGCCATGGATAACGCAAATTGCTAGTGCAAAAAGAGATCGGCTAACTAAGGCAGCTAGTTAGCGTCCAGTCAAGACTCCCTCCTTTCGCTAGATGGAGCGCCATGCCACGCTGCCACTGCTGCAAGCAGCGAGCACGGCTGCGAAGCGTAAGCGACGCCATATTTAATTATTTCTTCCATCTTACGCCTCAGTTGTTTTCTCTGCTCATGCTCGGCCTACTCCGGATGAAGAAGAAATGCACCACTCTGGATGGGGAATGCAAACGTCGGACGTTAATTTCCGGAGTATTTGACCTAATGTTTGCATTATATGTATATCTTTTGGCTCAATTTAGTTATATATTGCTCAAAAAGTTTGTTCGATCTACTAAAACGCTTTAACAAAATGGTGTATAGCATGTAAAATACTTTGAATATATTTGAGATTATTTACTATTCTGTGAATACCAGTTTTTGAATGAACATCTAAGAAATCTACTCAAGCGATATGCACTATCTTAATCTGCCTCGCAGCAAAAACTAGAAATCTCGCAGTTTTGTAGAGCGCTTATATTGACACTAAAAAAAACTGTGAGATTTCTACTATTTGCTGAGAGACAGATTAAAATATTGCATATCGTTTGAGTAGATCTCTATAATTTTCCTATCATATAACATATGGCTCATAATGATAGGCTCCATGATTTTTACGTAATTAAAGTTTAACAGAATATTGTCCCAATTTGTACCACTGGCTAACGAACTTCGGATGATACATAATCTGTAAACAATGTTTGTGAAAGGTGCCTTCAATTAGATCTTTTGAAATTCAAAATTTCACAGCCCTTCGCTTGCACCATCGGCAATCACCGGCAGTGTGTATATGTATACTATTTACAGCAACCCTCATTCACTACGGCATTTCGTCCCTCGAATCCACAACCAGCAGGACGGCAATCTTTTCCTTTGATACAGCATTATATTCTGAAATAAATTGTGTATTGCGCCGTGTTCTGTGTCAAAAGATCGGAGGAACAGCGGATTACTTTTTTGCTCTTGTTTTCTCTCGCACGCACACAACGTGCCTTAGGCCATTTCGATATAAAATCTCATCGCATTTGCTGTCTTTTACATAACCTCCGCTTGATGCAAGGACATAGAAAGATGAGATGGTAGAGCTGAAAAGTATTCAAACTCCTCCGATTTTTTCCGGCACACGGAAACGGAACTCAAAATCCATGGGGAAATTTGTACAGAAAAAGAAAAGCGACCAAAAAGTCTTCCCCCTTTTTTAAACTTTCACTCGAACGGTGCCAGTCGTCCCGGACGTTTCCACCCACTCGGCCACCTACGCGTAAGGGATGATTATCCTTTGGCCGGCCATATCTCGCTCTCCTCCCTGTTTGTTATCTGTTTTAATCGCTGCCTGTGCTGCTGCTGCTCGCTCGCTCCAGCTTCACCATTTTCTGCTGGATTCACCTTCATGCCAGTCACCATTTCCGTAGCCATTGGCGCAGGGATGCTCAGCCATCTTTCAACCCTCGGTGTAATTTCTCAACTTCAGCATCCCTTCCGAAGCTGATTTTCCCTTTTACCAAATCGTTTCCGCCCACCCTCTAGGCATACTGGCCTATCCATACTGACCGTAGTGGTAGTAAGGTTCGACGGCGACGAAGTAGGTATTTCGCTGCGTAATGGTTAGAGGGCTGTGTCTGCCCTGTTTCAAATCCCTTCGGTAATCGTTTGCAATGTTGCTTGCTTGCTTTCCCGTCTCGTACAGGCATAAAAGTTCCCCACACTGACCGCTGTAATCGTGCTCCGAGTTTTATAAAAACCAATATTTTATTAAATTTGTTCTTGCTTGCAGACACGGCCAGCACTGAATGTATGATGCGTTCTGAAGACAGCGTGGATCCACGCTGCTACACGGCTTCCTGACTTAAATTGCTGAACAGCGCTGAAAATTTCCTACCGTGCATTGGATGCGTAACACATCACTGTTGACTAACAAAGGCTTCAACAATTTACTTGAGTGGGACAACTGCTAGAAAACTGTCGCACCACGAGGGACGCTGCATTCTACATGATTTTACATTCATTAACATGGAGTCAAATCGCATACAACTTTTGTAACTCTAATACACATTCTTCAAATATCCACAACGTTTTCTCTATAACAAGCAAATAATGCATCAAATGTTTATATGACAATTGGAGTGTTGAACACCTGTTAAAAACACCTGTTCATTTAACTTAAAATACTAGAAACTTATTAAAATGATCATTGTGTAAAGGTGTTTCAGTATCGGTTATTATTCCTTGATCCCTGCATTATGCAATTATAATAATAGCAATATATCACATTTAGTCATATAATAAATCAGTTTCTCTTAAATTTACATTTTCAAAACATTTGTGCTTTTTGTTCTTTATTATCAGATATTGTGGCATGTAGCTCAAAGAACGTTTTCTTAATTTATTCAAAACTTTTTTAGTATTTTAGTTTGCTTCATTAACTATTTATTTCATCTGTCACCTTCTATTGAAAGTTTTCATTTTTAACAAAATAATTTGCGTTCTTGTTCACTATATATAATTCCAGGCTACCGTTCTTTTGAAAGTGTTTTTGATTGTTCATCCTTTTCATAATATTTAAAAATCCACCAACATCATATAGAGTTTAACACTTATTTTAGATCGTACCGCGAAGTGGCTCAATCACGTTGTATGCATTAAGTAAAGTACTATTTATTGATTTCGATTCTTTTTTTACAATTTGATCTATACTTTCGGTTTATTCAAAATATTTAAGATATTTCTTATTTTTATCGGTTTTGACAATTATATAAAATTAATATTTAACAAATCTTTCGGTGGTTCAGAGTCACTTCGCGGTACACGTCAGCAAGTAGAAAAACACCACAAATATATTTAATCGTAATTCCTTTTTCTGTTTCAAAGATTATTCTATTGTTATGTTTTGAATTAGTTTACATTTCTCTCATTTTAAGTTGCCTAACGATAATAATCATACCAATCATTATATAAAATTAAAAATATATTCGTAGTTTTCAAAAATTATAACATCCTACTCAAATTCTTTTTAATTTATCATTTCGTGAAATGCTTGTTTTGATCAAATTTGGTTTTGAGTATGAATTAACAAGTATGGATTTTTGGAATAAGAGTCGTGTTTCTCATTTACGTAATTTTATTATCTGAATAAACATGTAAGGAGTTATGTAACTTCATTAACCTTCTTTGTTTGTTTCTTTATTTAAAAAAATACTCAACACAAAACCGAAAAATAACTGTCCAACTCTCACAAGAGGCACAAAGCTGACTAAAATCGTTAAACCATCTATTATCAGCTTGCTGTGCTGTACACTTCTAGAGCTACTACTTCACTGCTACAACACTTTCCATGGTTCCCGAACATGTTGAACGCGTTTTTTTAAACGAATGATGACGAAAAATACTACAAAATAAAACAACCATCGAGCCAGTTTTTGTAGAAGCCGTTGGAGGAACAGATTTTTTTCCTCGCAACATTTTTTTTTCATCTACACAGTAGCGCCTATTATCCGCATACAATGCCGAAATGCGTTCACGTTGGTTTTATTTTTTAACTTTTTGTCAACTATCCATCAATTTGCCCCTTCGCCCTCCATACCTGCAGAGATGCATTTATTCGCACATTGGTGCACCGCACACACATGCTTGCACGCATGCAGAATGGTGCACTATCAGTGGTGTTCATCATCAAAAACATATTAAAGCCCTTGGGATAATGGGCGCAATCGCGTCGTTTTTTTATCAATCTAGAAATAGATTTTTCGGCGAAAGCGTGCAATTTCTAACGGGGAACGGTTGTGTGCGAGCGCATCCGCGCTCCAGCATACCCGTCCTGTCGCCTGCTGTTGGTTTTTCCTTCGCTGCTGCTGCTGGAACTGAAAGGCTTTCGGAACAACTAAATAAAGTAAAAACCAGGCTTTGAAATCGATGGAAAGAAAAAAAAACAGCAACATATTTCCAATTTTCAAGCGATATAAACTAGCGCTGGTAACAATAACGGTGCAAAAAGTGAAATAAAAACCCTCACCGATTCGCATCGCGAACACCGTTCCGGGCTGTGTCAAGCAAAGATTCGATGATCAATTCGTCACCCATTCACCGCTGTTCTCAGAAGCCCGTAGACGGGCGTGGGGACCGGTACCCTCGGCATGGAATGGATGTCGAAATGCACACGGATGCACCAGCACCGTTTGCGGCAGACCCCGAGCAATCCGAATGTTCGGTCTGCCGCAAGGCAAACACAAGGCAGTCGCGGGCAAACACATATACTGGTCGCCGACGTCCCCATACCAAATTTGTCAAGTGGTCGTCCCACCCGACGCTGCTGTGCACTTTGTGCAACCGATGTGCACCGCTCTCTCGGGTGGCCACGAGTTGCAGCTGCATGAGGAGCAAAGAATGCAACCGTTCCGAAATCGCGTTCTTGGGGACGGCCTCGGGACAAACGCATCGGAGGGTGGAAAATACGTCTACCTACGGTATCGAACCAGGACGCGAAGCAAGTTCATTTTGATGCACACTCCCGCGCGGTGGGGGCTTGAATTGGATACAATTGAGTATTCTTACGGACTCGTTCGTCATCGGTACGCGTGGAAAGCCTTGGGCGAACGGTTGGAACACGTTCACGAAAAACCCGGTCGCAGCTATCGGCGTTCTTTCGAGTTTCGACCAGGAATTAAGCGTAAATGTAATAAAGCTGCGTTTGCTAGCACCATTGTGCCGAAAATGCACATGCACGTGCTCTTTGTCTGTGCCGCCAGTAGCGGAAAGCGAGGCAAAACGCCCCTCTTCGGAGCGTAATATTTCCACAGTATATGAAGAACGGTAATAATTACATTATAAACATTTATGTGTTGATGTAGTCGTTTTTGTATTTATCTTGTTTCGTTAAAGATAACCTCTCATATATATGACTAAATGAAAATGACTACAATTCAATATCTGTCCAATTATTTATCATACTCCTTAGAATGACTTAATTCCCCAAATTACACCGATATCTGTCTCCATAAACCCCAAACCATTATGGGTCAAATGCAACTTTTCGCATATTATAATTACTCTTTCTTTGTTTATCTATTCTTAAGAAACATTGCAATAATGTTTACATTTCAAACAAGTCAACCTCTAATTAATTCCCATTTTTATTTATAAAGTGCCCTTCTGAACGTATTAATGATTTGATACCCATTTATTCATCATCAGAGATTTTAAGTATTAAAATGCCTAGTAAAAAATGATAAAAGTATTTTACAACACAAATCAAGTTAACAGCCGCAAATAAATTAATTTTACGTATTGTTCTAAATAAAAAAATGTGGTATGATTTATCATTTCTAATATCATTTTTTTGTGTTTCAACAAAGACTCTGTATATCAAACTATGGAACTCTGGACTTTTGCCCCGCGTTCCTCTTTTATTTGAACATTATCCAAAAATCAGTTTTATATGATTAGAATAATTTTTTATCGGCTTATCAAACAAGCTGTAAGTTACAGAAATTAAGAAAATCTTTTAAATTTAATAGTGTAAAATTATCACTATGTCGGTAGTAGTATTTTAACGCAATCCAAAATCCTTCCTTACATAGCTGTTCCTTTCCTGGAAGTACAATAAAACGCCTTAATATAATTCGTAAAAAATGGACCCCCTACCGGTATAAGACAGACAGGCCACGCATTCATCCAACGGCTCGTAATTCGTCACCAAAACTTTGTGTGCCCATCATTTGATGCATTCGCGTAACTGCACGGTGCAGAGCGCGGAAACGGACCACTTTCACCATTAAAGCGAAACAACCGTAGTGAGGAGCGAAACGTGAAAAAAAACGCTCACACCCTCACGGCAAAGAAAAACGGCCCACCAGTTTTCGGAAGGGATTTCGAAAACGCACCGACGAGGCGTCCCATCATTCGGAGCGTGACAGGAAAGAGTTTTTGACTATTTGCTGAATGGACAGTTTAGCGATATGATCGTTGCTGCCTCGCTGCGTTGCGTTGTGGTGCACTGTGCATGCGAGCGATGCATGTAGCGCATCGACTATCGGCCACCAATGTACCGACCGAGGCGCTCGGTGGGCGATGTCTTGGTCGTTTTTGTCGCCGTGTTTTCGGTGGCTGAACGTGGTGCATTCGGTACTGTGCTTCCGCTGACGGATGCCATCCATTGGATGCAGTTAATTTCCATTTGTAATCCGACGTGTACGCCTAAATTGCATTATCTTTTATGCTGCAATTGCATTGCGAGCTGACAAGGATGACGACAACGAGACACCTCGGCCATGGAATATATGGTACGACATTAGCTGGCGGCTTGGTTCTGCTGAACATCGATTCGCATCTATTCAAGAGTAGTGTGATGATGATGACGAGAAAATTACAAAACATTGCTTCAGTGGACATTGTAAAAAATGTTCCTAGACACATTCATACCTTCAAGCATATCACACATCCACAGTGCCGTGGACCAGCAGGGAATTGAAAAATCTCGAAGCACACGAAGTACTGCTCGAAGAAGGATGTGGCCCTACTGGCTAGCGATGCAAAAGACGAGCGCGGTAGTAGGTGCAATTAAGTTGATCCAATCTCTTTCAACGACTAATTTAGAAAATTATTTCATATTTCTGACAATTGAAAATTGTTTTTACGTCGAAAGAAATATTGAATCTCAATTTCACTGAGTTCAAATTGATTTAATGATAAATTATATAAGTGTGCTTCTCGTCCATTGAAAACTGGTAATATCCGATATAAAACTATCAACAGTTATTTCAAAAAAAAGTTCGTTTTTCGTATAGGTTTCAAAACAGTTTGAAAAAAACTTCATTTGAGATAAAGTATATAAGTTTTCAAAAAACTTTTAGCTGCGATCAATTGTGATGCTTAAAAGCATATTAATGAGTTGAATATGTATGTTTAAGTGAATAAACGGCATCTAATGTTTCACTTTTTAGAGAGTTTATACTTTTTTTCGAAAAATAACTCAAGGTTTAAATGTTTCAATTCAAAATACGTGAAAAAAGTAATGAAGCTAATGAGTCTTTTAAGATTTTAAATTTAATTTATCGCACCAATGAAGTTAGTTGCACTTGATTTGTGCATTTGAATACATCAAATAAGGTATGGAATCATGTTGACGGATTCTTTTTCTTAGATGCTATTTCATCCATTTAGTTCATTAATTGAAAATGAAATGCTTTATAATGGATTTATAATTGCGTAATAAAATACAGATCAATTAAGCAAAACTTACCTCTTCTTGGCCCTCTCGTAGTACA
>KZ067434.1:58508-73628 GCA_002091845.1 Anopheles cracens | reverse complement strand
AGTGGTTGTCCAAATAAGATACGAAAATAATCAGTTCCGAGAACGACGACGCAAAACCGCCGAACGACGACGTGCGGCAAACATTAGCGAAAAGGGCCATTGACACAGAAAGTCGCTGTACGTGTGTGTTGGTGTGGTTGTGCGTGGAAAAGCACGGTTCACGGTTTTCTCCATGACATTTCCCAACTCCCTCCCATCCCCCCCAAAACAACAAAAAATAAACAGAAATAATGCAAAAGCTCCTTCCTGTGGAAGCAGGACCAGCAACACCCAACAAAGAGGTACATAATGCACCAACACACACCATCGCGCACCTGTCGCACTGTCGCGCGTTTGCATGTGTGCGTGACATCGCGGAGGCAATGTTTTGTCTGTGCCTGGTGCACGCACACTGGCTCAGGATGGCGGTGCAAGGGCTGTCAAAAAACTCGCCTGCTTGTTTTGTTCGCGTCATAACAATTGAAAATTAAAAACTCTTCTTCTTCCGTGTTGTGCAAACGTTTAGCAAACAATTTTTGTTTCATAAACCCCGGTTAAAAGTGCTGCCTGGTTTTACACACACCAATGTACGAACCTGATTTTGTACGTTGATTATTAGCTGCGTTGCCGCATGATTGATGGCGAGCAGGAAGCAAAATAAACTTGCCACTTGCCATATTTTGCTACCAGCTGATCTTTCCATTCTGACGCCACGGAACTAGCTTCCAGAGGATGAAATTATTACTCTTTTTGCGTATTTACTACCGGACACTACTATACACTTTTGTTGCACTTCCACTACGAATGGCTCTACAACTGCCTTCGAAACACGACTTTCATCCGTGCTTATCGCCAGCTGTCGAATCGTGAACAAACACCACAAATCGGCGTAAATGCAAACATGTGTTTGCACCGCTCATTCACACCCTACACACAAACGCACCTTCGCAGCACTGTCATCTCCCGTTGACCTCGACACCTACACACACTTGTTGTTCGGTTTGAACTCCATATTTTACTCCGCAACCTATCATGCACCGAAACGAGACGAATTTCCACTCATTTTCCGAAATAGTACATCACCCGCAACGCCTCACGTGCGATCATCGGAATCGCGGAACAACATTTACGTGCGCACTCGTTCACCACATTTGGTCATGTATCGCCGCTGGTGAGCCGGAACATGATGCGTCCCCATAGGTTCGAGGACCTTCACGCTCCGAGTTCGATCGCAAACACGGTGTCGTACGTTAGGCGCAGGATCCGTTATTCCGAAGCAGGTCCTGCCGAATCCTGTTGTTGAACAATCGCAAACTCCGGCAGCAGCACGCGCAGACACGTCGTCCTTCTCGGTTGGATTTTTTTGTTTCCTTTTTTTTGAAAACAATAACAATCAACAAGAATCTGTCAAATCAATTCGTCAAATCAATACGGCTTCTCCAGCTTCCACTGTACCTATCGGGTGACCGTGCAAATAGACGTAGCGCGAAATTTCTCGATGAGACTTTTCTCGCTGTCATTCGATGCAAACGAGCAAATAGACGTAGCGCGAAATTTCTAGCTGTCAGTCGATGTAAAGTGCATACATAAAAAACGGCCCTTTTTACGACCGTTTTTTATATATGCACTTTACATCGATTAACAGCGAGAAATTTCGCGCTACGTCCATTTGCACGGTTACATCGAATGACAGCGAGAAAAGTCTCAACGATGAATTTCGCGCTGCGTCTATTTGCACGGTGATAGTGTGGATTTCTTCTTCTATTTTTCACAACAAAATTCATCTGTGAAAAGGTTTACTATGGGAAATTACGATCGAAACGGACATACCTGAGATTTTCTTACCAACAGCAAGAAACATCTCTTGCGTTGATTAAAATCGTTTCAGATATCTCAAAAATACCATATAAAGCCGAATTAAGTTAAAATGTTTTAGCATTGGTGAATTTGAGGCGATGGATCCAGTGTGCACAAAAAGTTTGTTCACGAGTTCATTCTCTTTCATCTCGCTCTTTCGCACGTGCTTCTCCGTTCGCTCGCTCTTGCGTAAATCACGCTGTCAAGCTTCTACTGCACCCAAGTGGGAATGAATCTCAGATGAATCTTGTGCACACCGGGCCCCAACGCGACAAATTGTTCAATTTTAAAAATGAGCAGAACTGAATTCAGGGTTGTATGGCATTTCCAATTTTATATAATCACGGTAAAACATTTCAGTTTTCGCATACGCCTTTTGGTAATGCACGAAAGGAATACGAAAAAAAACTGGATCACGATTTCTCACTGCCGGTGAGAAAATTCTAACATTGGCCTATTGGATTTTTATACCTTCAACGGGATTATTTTTTATTTTATGAATCAACAAAAAACAAAAAATGTTGAAAAACTGGTGAAAAACGGCAGGATGTTTTCCTAAGCCGAACTTTGGGTACATTTGAAGACATGGAAACCCAAAAAATGTTAACAATTCAATTTGGCACTGAACGATAGACTCGATTGTAGTATCTGCCCGCACCATCATATTTTTGAAAGTCAAGTTTAAATCAACCTAAATTTAATCAGTATTATTGCAAACATATGAAAACATGATGCTTAACAAAGAGAATGAAGATCAGGAAAACCTGTGTGGAGTTTTCCATCCCCAATGTTCTGTAACACGTCATGCGAAAAAAAAAGGATACTACACCATATTTTTAAATTGACCACCGCCATAGATATCAATTATTTGAGAATCCACCAAATGCGTCCGTAGCAAAACATTCGTTTGCACCAAGGTCCCTCCCAAACTGCACTACGTAAATCATACTCCTAATCCCTAATGCAAACCCGCCAGCCTCCCCCAGCCCCCGACTGCACGAGCTTCCAGCGACTTCCGTCGCTCGTAGCAGGATTCCACGGATAATCCCGTTGAAAGGACGCGCGTTCGGGGAGAGATAATTTATCATCGCATTGCAGGTGGCTTTTTTGTGCTTTTTGTGTCTGTGTTTGGGTGGGGTGCAAGGGAAGTGGACAAACACCGTCCCAGTGGGTGGTAACACTAAGCCGGAATAGGAAATGTGTAAAAGTATTATCTCTTTATCGGCAGTATTCATCCAGCGTACGACATTCGCCTGGATCAACAAACCACGGGGTGCCGTTTGAACGCACGAACTGGAAACGTTCATGAAAATTCCCCCAGGGCGCCAGCAGAAGCTGCAACAATCGCAAGCGCTTACGAAAGTCTGCATTCCGGAGTGGATTTCATGAGCTGGTCACGAAAAGCTCTCGGTGCTCGAAACGCAATGGGTCCTGGGTGCGTGATAAGCTCCAAGCGGAGATCTTCTGATCAGATAACATAGCGAAAGGACTTGATTGCACTCTGCTTTGTCTCCGAGCATGTGTCTTACGTGCGTTTAAAGCCGGAATAAAGCAACGTTCTTGAAAGATCCTTAAACACAACCTAAGATATCTCGAACTCAAACATGCCTGCCTCTGACCGTACCAATGACCATCCATTTGTCCATCCAGTTTTTCCCCCGACATCATGACAACATTAGCAAACAGTGCTGTACTGAAATGTTTGTTGATTTGTCTCTCCAACGCTGCGCGCAAGGTTCACCGATACCGAATCAAGTCGGTCCTAGGCAAACGTTCTGCCCTGCTGGTGCTAAACAAAAACCACACTGGAATGTTGTTTCACTTGTTCACATTTTCCCACTGCCACCTCCCAGCCCCGGGGAAATGGCACACGGGGCATCATTCCGCATCCGGAGTGGAAGAATCATCACCAGTGGCAGATACGAGACCATCGCCGGCAAACATCTCCACACATCTTTCGGCTTTCGTGCCAATGCAGCAACAGAACGGAGACGGTTCTCAGAGCAAAGAACCGAGATAAACACACAGGGGCGCACTTGCAACGACCTAATTTTTCGCCAACGCTTTCCCTTTTTCGGTACACCCCACGCCCCCGTGTGGCCAAACAGTCGTACATGGCTCGCCGAGTCGAGTCGGCTCGTATTTAATTCCGGTTTGCATTAATATTTGAAATGCATTTGTGCTCCCAGATTGTGTGGGCAGCAGTCCAAAAGAAGCAATTTACGTCTGGCGCTACCGGGCGGGTAAACGACGTGTGGGGTCGGAAATTCACCGCTCGTCTTACGATCTCCAACGCTAGGAAAGCCAACGTCACCGGCCAGCTGATGGTGGACGGGCAGCGACTCTCCGAGCGACGCAGCCGCAAGATCATCTCGTACACGCAGCAGGAAGTGTGCCTGTGGCCCGCCCTGACCGTCGAGGAGAGTCTCCGGTATGCGGCCGAGTTTAAGCTGACCAGCCCAACCCAGCCCGGGGCCGACCGGACCGAGCAGAGGCGATCGCGCGTCCGTGAGCTCCTGGACGTGCTGGGACTGACAGGGTGTGCCGACACGCTCACCGGCAGCCTCTCCGGGGGCCAGGCGAAGCGTCTCTCGATCGGGCTCGAGCTGCTGTCCGACCCGAAGGTGATGCTGCTGGACGAACCGACCAGCGGACTCGACACGGTCGCCGCCTATCAGGTGCTGGCGCACGTTAAACAGCTTGCCGCGCGGGGTCGCGTTATCGCCTGTGTCATACATCAGCCGAACTCGCAGCAGCTGCTGCTGATCGACGATCTGTACGTGCTGGCCAAGGGTCGACGCATCTACAGCGGGCCGACTGGCGCGATGGTGACGCAATTCGCGCGCTTCGGGCTCGAGTGTCCGGTCTGGCACAATCCGGCCGATTACGGTACGTCCAAGGGTGCACTTTATCGCGTGAGTACGTCATCAGTTCTTGGTCTGTGTGTGTGTGTTTGTGCATCTACTCGTAGCTCTCGAAGTGGCCAGTCTCGACCAGGAGGATGAACGGTTGACGCGCCTGGTGATGGAGGAAGAGAAGGACTTCTTCAGCTACAGTCCTCCCCGGCTGATGGTGGAGAAGAGTTACGATGGGTCGTACCAGCGGTATGCGCTGTCCACGTTGCAGCAGCTGCGAGTGTTGCTGAGACGGACGGCCAGGTGTACCTTGCGGGATTCGGTGAGTTGAGCCCACCATTCTCCAAAGACAGATCCCTCGACTATAGAAATATTGTTAGCAACTTGCTACTAGGCCAAGTACAATCTTCCTTACATTACTAGAGAAAAACTTGTAGTACACAACGTTACAGCGACATAACATAGAGCTATCCTCGAAAGGCTTCTGCTTATTTCGTTGAAAACAAATTTGATAAAACGAAACAAGTACAGAAATTGTTGTCCTAAATTCCAAAACCACATCATTTCAAAATCACAATTCAAGATAAGGTTAGTGACAAATCTTCCACTGCAAATACTTGAACCCCCCCCCCCCCCCCCCAACCGACGACCTCTGCGAGAGCGAACGTCCGGCACGCTGTCGGAAGGACAAAGTTCTTAAAACGGTTTGTTTGTGTGTCCACTTAGTGCCTTTTCGGTCGAGGTGACGATTGCGTTTGTGCGCGTTTGAGAGGGCGTTTAAATTTGCACCCGGACGGCAAACATGACCACCGTGGGTGATTTGTTGTTCTGATACGTACTTGGAAGACAGTAGTAATTCGTAATTCTCAATACAGCAGTTTTAAATGTGAAGAAAACATGTTTTTGTTTGTTTTATATCCTTCTGTAAAATGAAATCCGGTGCAAAACATCTGCTGGTAAATATAAACATTTCCTGCTTCCTCTTCACTCGCCGTCATCACGCAGATGTCATTCAGATTGGAAAACTTCACACTGAAAGCTCGAAGAACAAAGGCAAAGTTGCCACTCTACAGTGTAATAAGCAAAAGTAATCACAAAACCCACTAATTGGAACGAACACACCACGCCCGGTGCAGACATTTCCTCGAAAAGGTTAGTGCAATGGACTTGCAGTCGCGAACGTACGGACGAACGTTCACTGAAAAAAAAACATAAAACAAACGCCCCTAAAGTCCCTAGCGGTATGTTCCGTTTTATTTTTTCGCTAGTGGAAAAACCACAACCACGAATAACCGAACAAAGCGAGCGCCGGAACGTGTAACTTTGACGAAAAATGTAATTACTATTTAATACTTTTTGCTACACCTCGTGCTGGATTGCGCGACTGAGTAATCGGTGCCCTGTTCATCTACCGAAATATGCAAAACTCTTTCATCCCTTGCCAGAAAGCGCGAGGAAGAGAGACAGAGCAAAAAGGGCAAACATAAAAGCGCTTAACAAACATAAGCCTGAGTGATGAAATGCGATTTGACAAATTAGTCCTTAACGTAGAGAGCCTGCCCATCATCGCCATTCGCCGACGACGCCGGAAATATGGCTGATATCTCGCAGCCATCAGGATTTGCACACTCTCGTAGTACCTTTTTCAGTTCCCGGAAGGCTGCTGTATTGATTCGCTACGTACACGGATCGTTTTTGTGCCTCTGCAACCCGTCATAATTAGTTTAGCGGATACAGAAAGCATCCCTTTTGGTGGGGTTCATCACAGCGAGTAGGTTCGGTGGACATAACATTGTAGCCTGATTGTATTTTCCTCATTTTTTAAGTGGAAGCATCAATTAGATGTTTGTTAGGAAGCAGTTTTGGTGTTTATTACGATGCACATCATTTTGCCATGTTGTTTTCGTTCGATCACTTAAAACAAAAGCTATATGCTTAGCCTTCTTCTCTGAATATATTTAACACCTGCTAAGTTAGCACCTCAACACTGACAATAACATCGAACACTGTACAGAAGTATGTCAAAATGTAAAAAATTAAATCCACTATTCACTTGCATGACAACACATAAACCTCAATTTTCTCTCATTTAATGGAGTATTATGAGTTTGCACATAACTTCATCCCATTCCATTCTGGGTTGGATTGTTGAAGAGTAGAATTTCATTTCTCGTTTAAATCCCCACTTAAAAATGATCGAATCAAAGGCCACACCTTAAGGTAGAAAAAGCTCTCGATCTTTTTTGAAGCACTCCGGAAAAAATATACCAATAAATCATAAAACTTGTGCGTTTGATACGGACATAGGTTCCACATACTCCCTGCACATACCCACACACTTGGTCCGATAATCCGTTTCCAGTTCTTCACTGCACGAAACTCCGATGAGTATCTCCCGCATAACGTATGCAACGCCTGCGAGGGTCACAACGTGCTCGGACGAACAACAAAAAACCTGTAAACGTGACTCAAAAGTAACCTTCCCAGTAACTCCAGCCAACTAATAAATAATCCCGAACGTTCCACCCGCTCCGCGGCCATGCTGGCCATCGAAAAAGTACTTTTAACCGGCTGTAAATTGTTGTCAACTTTCCAAACTCCTCTTCCCGGGGCGGGATAGAATAGAGCCAAAAACAAACTCATGGCTCAAATTTCATGAAAAGCGAATCGTAAGGGAACACCAGTTTTGGAAAAGAACAAAAAACACGGACACACACATACACCCATACGAAGAGGACATATTTGAAACTATTCCAAAAACTTTCGCTCCCATCTTTGGTCCTCGTGGGGGTCGTTAAAAATTTATCGCATCGTCGAACCGCCCGCGTGTGGAAGCGATGCGGAAGAAAAAAATTGGAATGGAGAAAAAAAAATCGACCGAATAAACACATTGCACACATGCACATCCGGTGCAGGCGTACGGCATGGGCCGTGGGTCGTCCGCCATCGGAATATGATACGAGAGCGGCACGATTCTCTATGATAATGACGATACTTCAGAATAACGAACAGGGTGGAAAACTTTACCGTATGTTACATTTCGATCGGGGTTTCTTTTCTGTTGCGTCACGCGATCGCTGCCATGTTGTTGTACGCTTGATGCTAATGGGTTGGTAGTTGGGTAGAGTGAAGTATCATTTTAATATTAACTTTCAAAGCAGTAGCGGATCAAGGCATACGGAGACCCTGAAGGGATGGATGCGATGGGTCCTTGTAACTTGGAGTTAATGTAGAAGATTTGCACCACAAGGAGCATAGTTTAAGGTTAGGTTCGGACGGAACGTCTTAGCCGAGTAAGGACGTCTTAGCCGTCTTATGCTTTGATACAGGGTATATAGGACTGTAAGGATATATAGCAAGAGCATGATAATTTGTGCATTCCACAACCGACTCGATGTACACTGCGTGGTTGCCCACCAAGTTTCCACATCAAGCACGGGGCTCACTAATGCTCACTGTGGCGGGCTCATGCAATCATGAACGATAATTACTCATTATTAGACGAAATAATTGCTGACAATCAACGAATTAACAATAACTCCGCTCTCGGGACGCTGCACACTGCAAATTGCGTGCCTGATTCGAATGTCTGGTGCACGCACACAGTGTCAAGGGAAGCCGCAATTAAAAGACGCTTTCGGAACGATTAATGACGGCATGTTTGGTGTACTTGCTGCAGGAGATTGATTGTAGCTGCACGCAACACAAGACGGCTCTAGTAGCCTGATGAACATATTCACTGCCGCTATTGGTTCCAAAAAAAAAAGGGGGGAGCAGTGAAACTTGATAATCTCACTAACTGTTATTAAAAATAGCTCCACTCCACTCGGGTGTATAATCGAGCATGAATTCGTTCGCCTCTGGAAGAGCACCCTGCTGCGCGCGAGCATTCCACCACACTTCTGTGAACGGTTAAATTTTAATAACCTTCTCTTGTTGCGCGCATTTCGCTCGGGCCAACCCCGAGAGAGAATGCAATTGCATTACTTACACGGTGAACACCGCCGGGTTTTAATCATGCACCGTGCCAACGTGTCGTCGTCGGCAGAGCGCTCGGAGTTAGAGCACACGCTGGAGCTACTTCAGTTCTTTGCCGGAAGCCCGCAATCAGCTTGCTTGTGCAATGGTAAAATGGCGGCGAGGGTGAAATGTGATTAAAATCGCGAGCACCCGTCCCACGCGCGGGGAGTAAGCGGTGTGTGATTTCGATTGTTTCATATGCTAATTGGAACTAAATTACCGCCAGCGGGGATCGTGTGCGAGCGTTTTTGGGAAGCGCAAGCAGTGCGAATATTAATCATGATGGGTAAACGCCGCTGAGTGGGGAGAATTGGTTTGCAGCTAGATCGGATTATTGCATATATTTAGTTGTAAGCGTCTCTCGTGCCGAATCGGTATGCTCGTTTGAAGAGATAAATTAATTTGATAGTATCCCTGAAGCCTGGGTTGCTGGATACAATGTAGTTATTGTTGACAATTGTGCCTCTATGATGTTTGAGAAAAAGTATTAGTTACCTGTTTTATTTTTCATTATTTCTCTACCTTTAACTGTCCATATTTTTCGCAAATGCGAGCTATATTTTGTTTACTGATCTATAGATTCGCTCTATGATTACTACAAATTGACACAAAATAGTTGTCTTGTCATCCAAGTAGACCGTAGATCGTTTTCTGGCTCTTCACTCCCATAGAAAGGAAATAATTGATGCAATTCCTTATAAAACTATCTTAACCAACGTTAGGGGCTAGCAATGACGTTCAAAACATAAATATAGGTTAAAAAATCATCTTGATTTAAAGAAAAGATACGTTGAAGAAACGGTTTAGCTTAAATCGTGATCCTGCCCGCAAGGAGAGCAGCTGCTCGTACGGGTAAAATACGCCACCGCAACATGCCTGCAGCGTCCCGATGTCTGCAACGAACGGCCAATAACTAACCTCGCACGACCCGGCACATGCTTCACGTGGGCCCTTTAATCGAACGAATATTAACGACCGACATCGTTTGACTGCCCTATAATCACCAACCTCGCAACGGGCCCTAACTTAAACACTACTCACCGCTGTCCATTTGTGCACCGAGATTGTAAACGGCTCCACCCACCGGCGGCCGCGGCGCATCTATTAGGCGTGGCGCAGGAGCCTTGACCGAAACGGAGCACCATAAAACATATGCTATCTATGCGGTGGCGGACGACGGTGCCCATAAGTGAGGTTAGCTCCCGTGGAACCGGGCAGACCACCGCCGGCTGTGTTTGCCTCCGGGCAACGCGGATGTGTAACAGGAAACTATCTTTCGTCGGGCATAAATTTGGCCAAAGAAACCCTCTCCCGCCCGTGCCGCGCTCCTTGCACGTCGATTCGGGGGAGATCGTCGATTTCAATCGTGGTGCACCCTGCCGGAACCCGGGGTTAATGCAAGTTGATGGTTTTTGTGCGGCATCGGGTCCAAGCAGCCAGCTCCCGACGGATCGTTACGGCGTTCTTTCTATTAGAGAGTGCATGTGCATCTTGGTGGTGGTACGCAACGCGATGCGAATCGCCCGGCCGGGCCATCAGGCGGGCCACAATTTATGCACAGTTTTTCATCGTTATCGGTTTGTCGGCTGGCCGCTGGTTCTTATAGCTAGCGCCCGTTACCGGTCGTTTACACGGAAGGCGTTGCTGTTCAGTGGATAGATTCGCCATGCCTACAACATTCGCTGATTAGCATTTCAGTGTGTTATCTACAGTTGTGAAAGGATGTTTATGTAGGTAAAGAGTGTTTAAAGAGGATCTTTCTTCCAGCAGGTATAGGAGTCATCGTAGGCTTACATACAGTAGACAGTAATGATGTTTTTTTTTTAATTATACCATTTTTAACAATTGCGAAATTCTCAAATTAACAAGCAAAGCTTTTACCACCATTATAATAAATTTGCTATGAATATGTTTTATTTGAAGAATTTTGTATTTGTAGCTATATGTGCAAGTCACAGCAATACAAGTACATTTGAAAATATAAATTATATATTCTTCTAGAATATAAAGTGCATATGACTTTGTCATATTTATCTAGATCTAGAAGTTAGTTTAAACTTGCGCTTCCCATAAGTCCAAATTCCTATACACAATGTCATAAATTACGCTTAATTGGTCAAGTTTTTACATTCAAATTCACCCTATCCATCCTCTACGTGTGCTGCAGCAGCAGACAAACGAAACACAAAACGAAAGAGAGAAAAAAAAAGCGAGCATCGAAAACATGATCGCAACGCGAATCTCATGCGCGCATCTGATGCTTCCACCGTTGAAATGCACTTCCGGACGAAGGGCAAATTTAGATGAAGATACGCCACCGTATAAGCCACCGAGCACCCGGTGGCCCGGACCATGTTTGTGGCCGTCCGGGCATAATTCATCCGGCTTCGCTCTACCGTTCCACGTGCAGGGTGAATGGAATGAAATCCCCTTTACGGTTTCTTTTCCTGCCACCGGATTTCTACCCCGCATTGACCAGGGGAAAGCCCGAAGGACAATAGCAGTGCGGGCGGGAAAGCGAACACTGCAAAACGAATCCGTTTCCTCGGAATTAGCGTGCGCCGAAGCGTTGGGTCAGCGATATTCAATGTTTACCAATTAGACGAGTTGGCAAGCATTGGATGCGATGTCGCAGGCGAAGGTGCAGCGAGAGACTGGAAGAGGGAGAGGGACGAGTGTGTTTGAAGCCGGGCTGGCTGGCCGGTTCACATTTCTCGACCAACCGGGGCAACTTCTGTTCAACGATAGTCATCTTGTTCGCCACAGTAAATCGAACTTTTCCACAACCTACACTACCATAGGTTCCACTGGATGCAGTAGGTCAAACCAGTAGGGTTATGGACGCGATTCATTCCACAGTTAGATGAAATCGTCCCACCCATTCATGATATTTCCCACGCAGGGTTTTTCCACTGTGTTTAGCATGTCGGATTGAATACTTCCAATTACGCAATTTCATCGACTTATTCGAAGACAATCTTTGAACTATACATAATAGCCACTTCACGAATGGTTGACACGATTTCATCATTGAGTTGGACGATTTCATCTAACTGTTGGAACTGTTCAAGAATGAATGAAAAATGCTGTGTTGTTTGTCTTAAACAGTGCTTAGAGTCCATCCAAGATATAAAAGTGGTCCAAAAACGGTCGTTAAAGTCCTGTAAAAGACTTTTACAGGACTAAAAGACTTATGGGCCATGTTTGGAATACTTTGAACTACTTTTCGTCCACTTTGCCTTTACGTAACAAGTTTCAAATCAAACATGTCCTGTTGAACAACCTAAATCCAAACAAAAGTACCTCCAGTAACACCCTGCCTAGACTCTACTCGTTTCCGTTAGGTTCCGTTCTAAGGATTGTAATTATTTTTACTCAAAACCTTCCGCCTCGTCCATACTCCCTGCCCGGTGAACACTCCTGGCCCCGGGCGCCGGCGAAATTGTCTCTAATCTTTCAATTAGTTTTCTTAACACCCTCACCGTTTACGTCCGGCAAGCGCAATACGGAACTTGCAGAGTCCATGGCACGGGACCGACTGTGACGGTACTCTGCGGACTACAATAAATTGCTTCCTTGTGGACCGACCGGCTACAGATTTTCAATTGAACTCCAACTAGCCTGCCACCGGGACGGTTTAATTGCACCGCCTTCTAGTAGACGCCGGATCGCTGGTATTCCGGCCAGTTCCAGTAATCCGTACGCCTCTCCGCCTGTCAGTGGCAAAAGCTCACCTGACTTCCCAGTGGGAAATGGGCGGGATTATCTTGGAACGACTGCCGGTCCGGACGACGACACCGGTAGCTTCTCGAGACGATTACGGGAAAAGCGCCAACGCATAAGATCTCCGCTGCGTACCTTCTCACGAGGCCGTTGGGGGAAACGGTTAACCCCGTTTCCCGAAACAACGACGTTCGTTATTGATTTCATTTGTACATCATGCCGCTTGACAAATGGGCCCTAATGGAAAAGTTGGATAATCCGTGTTAAACACTGGGCAACACTTCCGGCCCACAGCTGCTCCGTGGGTGCTGTTGCGAGTCTCGTCGACGCAACGTGTCTCAATCGTTTGCACGAGTCCGACCGGAAGGTGCGAGAAACAAACACAGACCCTGGCCAAGGTGAAGCTGCTAATGCGTAAATAATCGGGTGACCAACCCGATTGTGTTTGGCAAAAGGGCGCCGGACACACTGTGCTGTTTGGTGCCGCATCCGGTGTTGCACCAATGTGGTGGCCAGTCGGTGCGTGTGTGTGTTAGTTTGTGTCCTTTATTATTGCGATTGTTTGCGTAAGACCAATAATCCCACCATGGCTAGCGTCTTGCGGCCACTGCCACTGCGTTGTTTGTATGCATTTCTCAGTGCCACTCCTGCTTCTGGTCCGTTAAGGTGTTTAAAGTTTTGTGTACAACCTACCTACAACGACGACTGTTGCTCAGCATTGTTTAAGGCACTGATGAAATTAATAATTCTGGTTCATTTGACCGACAACCACTTTGTACAACATTGGCATACTAGCTTTCGTTTATTGAGTGCTTAAAGTATCTAATTATGTTATACTCATACAACATTGTAACCTTTATTAAATAATTTACTGAAACATACAGGCACATCGCAGAGCCATAGTAACTGTTATAAAGAATTCATTATACAATTATGTAAGTTTCAAATAGACAATCCATCAAGCATATTCATTCATTAATTTTAAGTGATTTTATCTAAAAAAAAGGAAGAAAAAAGAAAAATCAATGTCATACAGAATCGGTATTAGTGATACTTAGTTGATAGTTTTGTCACTTGAGGTTGGATACTCTACTTTTGCATTTTCCGATTAAAGCTTTAATAAAATAAAAATTGTTTTTTGATTTCTCCGAAATACTGCTTAAAATTTGCAGAGTTTTGTCTAACCTATCAAAGCTGATAAACATTTTCCAGAAAAACGTGTTTCGTGTTGCGTAATGTTTCTGCTGTTCATTCTTGGGAAGCTTTGCAAGGAGATCAGTTGTTGAGATGGATAAAACACCATAAATTAGGCATAATTATTAGGTGATTATGCACAATCGAAACAATTCTTCATAACCTATCATCCTGCTGCTGTATTGTGCGAAAGCACACTGTAATTTCTGTAATTGATGTTAAAACCTGCACTCTGATTCCTGCGGAATGATTTACGATCTAATCATTACTTCATTTGATTGATAAATGAAACCATTCATTACATCATTCACCTCCGCATCCTTCGCCAGCCGCTTCCTTGCGTTCCATCGTTCCAACCTGAAACCGGAAGCCTGAAAAATGGTTCCTCATATCTCAGCCCACGCACGGGTGAGGGCTTTTTTGTTGAAAATGACACACACACACACACAACCATCTAACTTTTGCACCATTTTCATGCATCAATCATTTTAAAATTGACTTTTCGATCCAATGGGGTTTTGCACGGTTGCGTTACTTGTCGAGGGCAGGGCCGATGTGCACACTCAACAACAACAAAAAGAAGCGCGCGTAATTAATGTGTTTGACATTCTCCCAGGACACCACGTGCGCCCGAAAAGTTGGACCGAGTAACCGGGTTGAACCAGCAGCCGCCGCGAAAGAAAAACTCCTTTTTTTGCAAGCTGTTTGTAGGCTCGCGTTGAAATGGCGTTGACGGTTGTTTGTAGGACGGTGTTGGCAAAAGGGAAACCTTTGCGCTCATTTTGAGACAGCGTCGTTAACGAGAGAAGCGTTTCCTCACCACGTGACGCACGGGAAGTCGCAGCAGCCATGGAGCGTTCGGTTGAGGCTTTCACCATACTGCCGGGGATGCTACCAGTGAGAAGGAGGCTCGTCGTACGTCCTAATTGCGTTGACGAGCGTGCTGAATTCGGGGACTCGCGGCAGCCACCATCTCAGCCCACCTTCCAGGGGTCTGTAAATTTGTCTTATCATAACGAAAAATCAATATCTCGCGACATACACTGCACGCTTGCGAGAAACATTCCTTTCCATGGCATGCTTCGATGACGTTGGGGTTCACCGCAAAAAAAGAGTTGTAAGCAGCAGCAGCCGCCGCCTACTGCGAGACTGCGGTTAGATGGCGAACGGTCGATCGACGATTCCGAGGCCACTTTCAACCGCACTCTGTTTGCGGTTTTGAAGCGAGCAATGAAGGAAGGGAAAGGAGAGAAACACTTCACCCCGTCGCTTATCGGATGGTACGATACACACCGAAAGTGCTCCGTTTACCGCAGAACATCGGGCTCGAGGGTTTGAGCGCCACCAGGCGCCTCCATTAATTGAAACACATTAATCATCTTTAACAGCTGCGCCCGGGCGGACGGACGTGGCGTGCAGCCGGGATGCAAAACACGACCAAATCATTAAAACATGCCACCGTGGCACAGGTTTAATTTCGCATCAAATGTCC
>KZ067434.1:29933-41284 GCA_002091845.1 Anopheles cracens | reverse complement strand
GCCTCCCTCGCCGGAGTCACCGCGCGAACCGGGCGCTCCCGGTGGACCCTGCGGGCCCCGCTCACCCGGCGGACCCGGATAGCCGGGAGGTCCCATCGCACCGTCCGTCCCGTTGCAACCGTCGATACCGTACGGGCCACGGAAACCGGGCTCACCGGGCAGCCCGATGTATCCCGGGACGCCCAGAGGACCACGCTCTCCGGTGTCACCCTTGAAAGAGACGGAAGTAAGCAGCGGTCCAAGGCGCTCCAGGACGGGCCTATACTCACTCGGTATCCTTTGGGTCCGCTCGTGCCTGTCTCGCCTCGGTTTCCGCGCTCACCGTTCGTACCCGGCGGACCGTCGAAGCCAATGTCGCCTGGGTCACCGCTCTGACCGGGCACACCGTGTGGTCCTATCTGTCCCGGCGCCCCACTCAATCCTTTGCAGTCACATACTGTCTGGTTACAGACCTGCGGGAGAGAAGAAAAAAAATAAAGAGTCATACCAATAGAAGCACACATGAAAACAACTCCATTTCGACTGCGACTTGGATCATTCAGGGCTGACCTAAATTCGACAGGCCCGATCTGATCCGTTCCCGATGGGTAGTGCACCGTGCGGTGTGAAGCAATCGAGCACAACGGGTCGTAAAAATAGAAAAAACAAACTATCGGTTCCAGACCCGCAGCGTCGTCCGGTCCTGCGGTTCCGAGGTCTCTCCGTCTCACTCGCCCGCCCCTGTGTACGCTGCACTCGAACTTTGTTTTACGGACGAAGTCTTCGGCCACGATCCGCTTGAGCAATGCCGGACGCATGTGCGATGGTGATAAAACGTGTGCGCACATGTTTGCCTCCATGCGCAACGCAAGGTGCCCAAAACTTCGGCACGTTCGAACTGTTGCAGCATCTGCAATTCATAGACGGAAACGATCCGACCCGACGATGTCCGTGTGGGACGGTATTACACGCTACCCGCGGAAAGTTTATTGCCCAACGGTGTACGTAAACTAACTGCGCTCATCTGCGCCCTATTTACTCAAGGACTACTCGATGACTTACTGCTGCCCAGCACACTACCTGGAATGTTTGTAAAACTGACGTTTCCACCAAACGTCAGTGCGCGAGTACCGAGCGCGGATCGATTTGAAATGCGCATTTTATTGCCCGGTGAGGATAAGCCACATCGTGGGTACGGATTTAGTTCGGCTTTAGTTGAACCCGGGAAGAGTTATTACAGCTGTGGAATGCCCCATGGATCCCTCGGGAATACGATCAAGACGCGATCTTGGATTTGGATTGAGTGTCTCACGTCTTACCGCAGCATTCGGATTTGCATAATAACCGTGCCCAAAGCCCTTTGGCGGCACAATGCACCGGAATGCCGGCAACTAGTGTGAGAGGTTTCAGCCTCCGGGATACCGTGCCTGAAACGACTCCGTGCGTCACCCTGTTCGCCAGTGCCGTCGTGACGAGAAATTTGTCCGCAAGACAGACATCAAGATGCATATGGGCCGAAAAGTTTGCCCTCCAGAAGAAAGGTTCCAACCGTGCCGCGATGCGGCTTAATGTTGGTTTGATGTAAAAATCTTGCGCACGCTATTGCGCGGCCGTCAAATCGCGCCTCTTGCAGGGCTTTCCCCCGGGCTCGAAATATCGGCCACAGGAAACCAGTTCTCCGGCAGCGGTCCGGCAGTCGGTCAGAACGGATGAGAACCGTGCAGAACCGAACGGGCCCGGGATGAGAGAAGGCGCTCGGTGCGCCTTTTTTCGGGGACCTTTAACCAAAACCAGTTAGTGATCGCGCGAATGCATCGGCGAAATTTCTTCTCGCTCTTTCTCTCTCTCTCTCTCTCTCTTCGCACAGAGCCTACTTTTGGTGGTGCATTTGTATGCAGCGAAAATCACCAGCGCGCCAGTCCATGGGAGGGCAGTGAAAATTAATCAATTTAAAGGCAGCAAAGAGTGTTTTAAGTGTCGTTGTTTTTTTGTTTTCGTTTGTTTTTTGCTGTTGCCAATCTTTCTTGAGCTTGAACGTCCGTGCAGCAGGAACCGAATAGCCCTTGGGGCGGAGGGGAAAACACATTACGGCCATTGGCGGTCGTCGATCCTGCGGAGATACGCTCCACTTAATGACCGACGCGAGACCGTCTCGGCAAGCTGATCGTTATGTTCCTAATGGATAAAAAGGAGCGATCGAGCTGGCGAGACAGAGTTCACTTTTAGTTGTTGCATTTTCGGGACCCGAACACGGTCAGGGGGGCAAGCGAAATTTTGCCTCCGGGTCGAAGACGGTCGACAAATTGTTTTATTTGGAAGGTCGGAATTTTATTACGTTTGCAGCGTTAGGCGCCATTACTCAGCGCTCTTGGGCTGGACCCTTCGCTCTGTTCGTTCAGTGCGGAGATATAGCTTTATTCGCACGCATTGCAACACGTTCTTCCTTTTTCCCAGCTGCCGCACGGAACGGCTTTCGGTGCCCCAAAGGAAGGATGACTATCAATCCTCTGCAGCACGGTTTCCTTTCACTTTTGGGGTTTGTTTGGTTTTTCATTTATTGCGTTTCTGGTTCTTCCGTGTGTATTAATTTGAAAACATCCCCATAAGTCAATTTCGGTGGCAGTAACTTCAAGCTCCGAACAAGCTCACCGCAGTAATCAAAGCTGACAGCTTATTTGATACATTAACTTCCCATCGGGCACGCTTAAACTGTTTGGACACGTTCAAACAAATTGCCACATTTTATCTACTCGCACCGTGATCTTAGCTCACCCATACGCGCCAAAGTAGGGTTAGAAGTGTGGAGCGTACTAAATCATCGGCCAAGCTATTCGCGTTCTCGCCCTAATTGCCACCGATTCGGCAAGCGGTTTAACACCCGTACGCTATTAGAAAGCCATCTATCTAGCGCTTCCCTCACAAGGCAAGGGCCATCGAACCGCTCCCTCGGTGTCGACGACGATGAAACATGTGTTCCGTTCCGGCTTTTGACAGTTGCTGATCTGGTCGCGGCACCGCCCGTGTCACGCTAACCGTATCGGCTTACGCGGCACGGGGCTTCACATTACCCAGTGGCCTGGTGGTTGGAAGAAATTTCGTTACTTCGCCCGCTGTACGCATCTAGGAGCACGTCAAAATTTGCAGCCAATTCGGGTCGGTCGGTTCGGATGTTGTTGGACGATCACATTTCCGGCTGGTTCGACCCTGTCCTACGGGTGACGAGCGACACGGACGCAGCGAATGGTGTGCGCAGAGGCGGATGGCAAACTGTTTATCTAACGCAACGAGCTGGCATTGGGACGTACGATCGATTGCGTGAGATATTTACGCCCGATTCGTCGTCGTTTTGCTGCCGTCCGGAGAGATCACAGGATCTTTGAAGACGGGCAGTGTAAACAAATAGTAGACCGCGATGAAGCACGGAAAGGTCGTTGGATAATGCTTTCGCGTGCAACACTGGCGGTGATAATGCTCCAATGGGAATATTTGTAATTGATCTCGTTTCCGACTGGTCTCAGTTATATCTGGAGCTCATAACTCATATCTCTATGCGATTGCTTCCAGGAGCAACCAAGGGCACTGCCATACATTATTTCACTGGGTTTATTGCATAAAATCCAACGCCAGAATACCAGGAGCACGTTACGCACGTTGAGGTTCACTAACAATGCACATCAAGCTGATCTTCCCGGTCCAGCTGTTGCATAAACGAACCGAAGGGCATAAGAACCGTCCATCAAAACGGAGTGGACGAACGCACTCCGCACATCGTACGGAGCAATAAAAACAAATATCCTCTAAATTGATAATTAGTGCACGGAATCGCTTCGGCAGCTCCAGAGGGCGGAGCGAGCGGCTTGAGCCATACATTTGCCTATGCACATTGTAATGTCCATGATCCACGATGTGTTGTACGCGCGCGTCCAGCGACGCTCGCCGGAGGCACTGTATGCATTTCATTTATAAATACAACACTCATCGCGCCCGATCCCTCATCGCAGGCGGATCATCGCGCGTACAAAATCTTGCATCATCGGCATTTTCCATCCCGCCCGGTCTGCACGCGAAACCGCGCGCGTTTGTATTCTCCCTCTCTTTCTCTCTCTCTCTTCTCTTACTCTCTTTTCGCTTTCGGCTCGTGGCGTGTTGTTCTTTGAGTTTTTGCCGTTCTTTGCGCGTTCCCGCCGATACGGGATCTAGATCCAGAGGTATGGATATCCATCTCATGTCAGCCGCCGCCAGATGGGGAAAAACACACATGTCTGAGTCGGGCCATCGATTGGTTTGTCCCGCGGACGACTCACCCGGTTTGGGACACGATGCATTTCCGTGAAGTTTCCGCTTCGTAAAGTGCAAAATTCGGGACCATTTTTCATGCGTCCGGTGCTTCTCTTTTTTCGGGCGAACTACCGCAAAGGATCGCACAGCACGGCCACAAACCATTGCACAACATCGGTTCGTCGCATGAAGGTCGGCGTCGCCTCGCAAGCCGACTGTGTGAACGATCGATCGGGTGCGGGAACCAAGAATGTCTCACGTTTGCAGGTTTCCTGTTGCATCGGGGCTAAGTTCATTAACATTGCATTCTGCTGATAGAACCCTTGGACCCTTAGTAGCAGCGAGCGAGTATGATAGGGCGTGTGCAATGTGTGCTTTCGTTTTAAGTTTTGTGTTTACGATTATTCCAAGTTTCAGCCTTGGTTGAGCTAATGGCTTTTTCGATGTCAAAGATTATAACAGGCTTTTCTAAATGCCTCAACTCGAATGGAAAAAAACCTCCGAAGCAACGAATGGGTAAAATTGATATATTATGACAATCGTTTGCAGAAGTACGATGAAGTACAATGAGAGAGCTTTTTCATTATTGCCTGTAATAAATGATTATTACAAACAGCACCAGCAAACTTTAGCTCCTAACATAGCCATGGCGTGAACTTCGCATATCAGCTGACACTAGAAGAAATGTAATTTATTTTTCCTCCTTTCGTATAAACAATTCCGATCAGAATACTAACCAGGCCGTGTACAATTACACGATCGTTTTTCAGCTTGATAGTTCCCGGCCTACCCTGCAGCAAACGGAGAAAAAAAAACTGCAACCAAGAGTGATCAATCAAGTTTGCACTGGAATGTCTAATACAAATAATTGCTCCAGTAAGCGAAGCGAACTGATCTTTCGCTTTCACCAGACAAGAACCATCACCGCCCACAGATCGCCCAGATTGGAAGATAAACAGTACCCGCACATCAAAAGAATCGGAACACATCAGCGCAAAAAATCGGTATCCTTCATCGTGTATCGAACAACGCGCGATTGGCGACCAGGGCAGTCCAGAAAAAAATCGCTTCAAAAACACAACTCCAGCCTCAGACATCCGTCCGCAAGATGCGATAAGTGTGGTCAACAACGCAAAAAAAACCGCTATGGGTTCCCATGGGCCAGATGAATGAAAGTCGCCTCATTAATGAGACCGAACGGCTCATGAATGGCTTCGCTTGTTGCGGTGGCCAGACCGTAGTGTACGGTGCGGTTGCTATTTCGGTCCCGGCAAGTCGCACAACAACCATGCAACACCACGCAACACGGCGGATGACGATACGCAGATTAGATCCAGCGTGTAGCTCTTTTTTGGCGTGTGTGCGGTCATTGTACGATTTCGATACGTTGTTGCCGGGTCCAGCGGACGGGATGTTCTCGATCGCGTGGGTGACGCGCCCCATCGCCCAAGAGTGAATGGTGGGCTTTGGTGGGGTTACTGTTCTGTTCTGTGCTGTTCTGTGTTTTTTTTTGCAACAACTTTACACTTATCACAACGCATGCTGCTCTTATTGTGCTGTCGGGGAGGGCAGACATCTCCTCGATCGAGCGCACACACAGCCCCGGATCGGGACGGATCTCGATAGGGTGCGTATCGCCACTTCCTGGCGTTGAGCGAATCGGCTCAGGCAGTGACTTCCGCTCCACAAAAGCAACGTGCTCTCCAGTGGGTCAGAGCCACATGGCTTGGAATGGAATTAGTCGCCATGCTCGCTTCCCATGGGCCGATAGGCTTAGCAGCGTGCTCAGCGACTCGATTCGGTTTTGGGGATGGAGTTGTAGTACACTTTTGATAACGAGCGCCAACGAGGCTCGCGTGAGATGGTGAGTGGGTGGGACAGTTATTTCCAGCGCGCAGGATATGAGCCACACAGCGGTTAGCCTGAAGGTTAGCCGCTAAGCAGACGACAGCAAGCGGCTGGACACGTGTCGCGAGCTGCCTCAAATAGGCTATCACATGGTATCCAGAGCATTAGGATGTCGGTGGTGGTGTGTGGAGCTTGATAACTCCATCACACACTTGCCTCCAACCAGCACAGTAGCAGCATTCGGGACACTCCTACACCAACTCCATATGGAACGCCAACCAACCATCTCGTACGTAACAAATTGAATGGCAAATTGACGTACCGAATAAGGGAACCGGTACTCCCGAAAGGAGATGTCTTTTTTTAGCTCTCTTTTTCACTCTATCTCTCTCTCTATCTGTTCACTGTGACGAGATTGTTTACAATTTGATCACCTAACACAGCTTGTGGGTAGGATGCGAAACCGGAGCCGCAACTGATGTCCAGATTGAAATCCACCGCCACTTCGGAAGCAGTAGCTATAATTCACGGGTAGCGCAATAAATCAGCACCATCAGCACAAGGTTCTTCCACGAAGTCAAATGACTTCATGGATCATCGGCACCAGCACGAAACCAGAACCAGTAGCGTAGCGTATCATTAGGGCGAGGTTGCTTCGAGATATTCTTTGAGGACTATAAAGTTTTTGCATCCGAATCCCACCACTTGTGCAACAATGTGTTCCTCGTGAGCTAGTTAGGCTAATCCAACATACCGACGCGCGACGTTCGCGATGATGACAGATTTTTCTTCATTTGTGCGCACTCACTAGCTATGGATGACCTGGCTGCGACTCACTTTGATGTACACCGGGCGCAATTACACGTAAATTAAACAATTAAACGTGTACAATGCATGATCTCGTTCCTTATCAGGCCTAGTTGTAGCCTTTACGTTCAAAACCCAACAACGCGCGCTGTCGTCCAGCGTAGTCCGCCTGTCGCCAGCCCAAATGTCCCCGTTTTGCACCGTATGGCGGAGCTGATCTCATCTCAGTAATTATGTCATCTCGGGATGATTGAATAGCTCGTACAGGGCACAGACACACACACACACACACGATGGTGTCATCTGCAGATTGCATCAACATTCTTGGCGAATACCTTCCGTTCCTTTCAAGCGGCGGAACATATGCTCGATCGCTTGCTGCCGCTGGCAAGTGCGTCCAATCGTGGACACAGCGTTGCACCAGCGTTTTGTGGTCACCGGTTCCGAACGGGAGCGAACCGTAGGGCACGCGTTAAATGAAACGAGCCAGAGAGTTCGGCCCTTTGAGCGATCTGGAATCGTTCTTCTACACCGTGGGTGGTCCATCCCAGTGGAGCGCACCGAAAGTATGGTGATGGTGATTTGTGCAACAGCGGGAGCTCTAACGAAGCGCGGCTAGCGTGGCGTACGCATTTTCTGCTCAATCTCCTCGGGATGTGTACTTAACCATCAAACTAGTAAACCGCGGCTACCGAAAATGATCGATGTTTATTCGATTCGGACCTGGTTTGGTTTGGGTTTGGGGGAAAAAAAACGAAGCAGAGTTTCTTCCCCTGCTAGACTTGATCTCCTCCACTGTTTACGTAGAAGGAGTTTGGAACGATCGCCAGCACTGTAGGTGCCGGCTTTGAGCGACAGTCTGGCCGGTGGAGCAACAGAACCGGTCCATCTGTTCGGCGTGGATTCAATAGCGCCAGGAGGGCAGATTTGGTCAACGATGTTTTGATTTGCAGGCACGTTTTCCGATTGTTTCAGCCGCGATCGCCGGACAGATGAAAACAAATATTAGATGTCCGATGGCGCAGTTTGATGAAGCAGTCATGTAGACGGAGTTATAAACACACAAAGCACACGGTTTGGTGAATGGTTGTGCATACGAGTAGATGACATTTTGCCTAAACTGTATCCCCAGGAAGAAAGTCTCACTAGTTTGCAGGAGTCAAATGTCAAGAAGAAACAAACCATGCGCGCAAAACAGGTTCTGATTTAGCCAGAATGTATAAAATGCAGTGTTGCCTAAGAAACGCTGACCACGCGCGTCCGGTAAGCTATTTAGCAGTTTCAATTTGTCCGGCCAGTGATCTGTTCATAGATTATTGCTCTTTATTAAGCCATCCCCAATATGGCGTTGGGAGTTTCGCTTTCCGAGGGGCAAACTCGCCAGAAACGCCTCAGCCGACGCATATCCCGGTCGATCGTAAATCCGATTTTCACAAATCGCAAATTCGCAACGCCAACGCCGTCCACCACAGTGAGACCGGACCGGTCGTGAGGAGCCAAAAGTGGGGTTAGCTTTTGGCCGCGGCGCAATCACAACAACGTACACCGCAGCTCGACGGTGCGAAAACGAAAAGTTTCTTGTCCAATAACATACGCACGGACGCGATTAGGTCAGGCCGGCCGGTTCACGTAGGAGTTGCCGGCCGGTAATGCCCGGTATGACCATAAATTTACACCAACCATCATCACGCGGTTCGATGCGCGCACGAACCGCTGCTGGTGGAGAAGGACACACATCCACGACCGGTGGATGATGTCAGGGCATGGAGTTGACATAGACCCAGAAAAGTGCACATCGTGTGTGCAACAAAGTGCAGCAGCGCATCGCAGCGCTTCGCGGTTGTGATTTATGGACCGAAAACTTCTTTGCGAGGCAATTTTCAGCAGCCGCCGCGAAACGACTTCCGAACGGGCGACACTGGCGCTTTGCGGCGCACCGCATCTTGCGTAAGATGCGAACGATATCTCCTGAGCGCCGCGTTATGGGTGTGACCTTCTCCACCGGGGAACCTGTGGGACCTGCGGGTGCGTGATCGTGAACGAAAGCAAAACTAGGTCCAAACGGGCAAGGTCTTCTTCGGAGTGCGCACGGATGACAGAGCGACCGCACTGAAAACCCAATTAGTGCGCGCCAGCATGGGACGCTGATGATCCCTGTCAAGCGGAGAGCAGTTCCAAGAACGTGCACAAAAACGCACATGTTGGCAACTTGTTGCGAAAGATGCTCCCCCTCTCGATGCATCGTTCTTCCCGTTCCGAGACAGAAGAAACCTTCGCGTGGAGCTCCGTGGCCTGTTCCAGCACTGATCGTTCCGTCCGGTAATGGTATGGGGGATTTACTGAGCGTAAAACTTTCAGCGAGCCAGTTAAAGAGATAGCATAAAACGCGATTTCATTGCTCCTGGACCTGAAGATCATCTCCCCGCCGGCTATACACATAACTCAACTCCAACGGAACACTGGATTACTCGGACACGCAGCTAGCCAGCGTCAATTGTCCATCGCGCTCGCTCCCGAGGAACCTCCAACCGGGCCACGAATCTTCTAGACAACCCGAAAGGCAACAATTATAACCCGGGAAGGGGAACCCGCGATACCCACCATTGGAATGGTAAAAATAGAAGGCACTAGGAAAGAGTCTGAAAATAAATTCCTTCACCGTAAACAAAACCCGACGCAGCAGAAGAAGCGCATCCGAGCGCTGGCGTGAGCGCTGCCGTCGCGTTGCACCGGATCGCTGGTGGGTAGCTCCGTCTGAGGCGTGAAGTTGTTTCTTTATTCTGGTCAGTCCTTCCCGGGTGGCTGGAATCGTGGGTCGGTCACTTTCTACTTTTTCGCCAGCACTCGTCCCGAAATGGGACACCAGGGCAGGGCAGCTGATCCTACACTCCGGTAGTTCCTTTGAGCGAAAACTTCAAGCAAACTCGGACAGACCGCACAGTGCCGCTTGATGTGGGCAAACGGCCCATCATCTGTGCATCGTCCCACGGCTAGCCAAACATCTGCCACGCTGGCTCGAACGAATATTTGCAAGTCCCTGGAGAGTCGGAAATAGAAGCTGTGTTTACGATCATGCACGCTGGTGTTAACGATAATACTCGTACTATCAACACAAAAACCCACCCCTTGGGCGGTATAATAAACGTCTTTGAAGTGAGACGACCGATTTTTACGCAATACATACATGACGTCGTCGGAACAGTTGGAAGAACCAGCCGAAATTCCATCAATGCGTCTGATTACGCAACCTCTCTGTTTGGGCGACCGAATCGGACACGGTGAAGTCGGCTGCGTCGGCTGTCTGCGTTTATTAACGCGCACCAAATCCTTGGAGCCGCGAGTGAATGAATATGCCAAAACAATAAAACAAAAAAACCCGTGCACAAACCGAACGCCCAAAGCCTGAGAGACGTCGCTCTTGCGTTCGTATGCATTTTCCACGAGCGCGTGAGTCATGAATGGAGCGGCAAGAGTATACACCCGACCCTACGCCAGATGAAACATGCATTTCGAAAGCATGACTTTTCCCGGCGTCATCTTCGGTGGGGGAAAACAAAACAACGGAACGCCCGCCTGGAGCCGGCCCGAACAGAAAAGGCCGGGCCCGCGAGACGCCATCGCCACCGAAAAGCCATGCAACCGCCGTTTGCAGTTGTGGAAAGCTATTTTTGAAACCCCCCGCCGACGATCCGCCGCGTGGAATGAGATGGAAAATTGGAATATTTTATTGCACCTACGCTACATGGAGTGTGCGACAAGCGAACTCCTTTCTTCCGCAGGAGCCGGTCCGAGTGTTGGTTTGTTGAAGACGGTCTGGGCATTGATGTAAAGATAACAAGAAAGTTTGGCTATTTTGAGACGTTGGATCTGGAGTTGGAACCATGTCCGGAAGAGATATGGCCAAAACGATCGGGAGCACACTTATGAACAGGTGATTATCGGTGTGGTATGGTCCCCAGCGGTGACGTTCGAGCATGCAAATATCTTCAAACTTCACTCAGCAGCTTACGTCACTTGCTGCATGCTCCGCTGGAACGAACCCGATCGCTCTGACGATCGTAGCCGGCTCCATAGATGGGTCTCTACCGAGGGCTCATAAAATTGGACCAGTTCCATTTTTGGTGCGATTTTCGCACGCGAGTCGCGCCCGGGCGTATCCACGCGATGAAACGCGTGCAGGTCAGGGGTATAGAATGCCGAAAGAACGCCACATGCAAGCGATCACTGCTCGGTTTACATCCACGCGCACGCCAAGCGCTTTTGGTTGGTGATCAGAGAGTCGATTGATGATGTTGGACGACGTCTGTTTACAGACAACAACAATCCAGCGGACCTGTGTTCTTGGAGTGATCGAGCATCGATTCCGAAGACTTGAGGAATCGTCGCGACAGCAGCTGGTAGAATTCATTGCGCAATAAATATAGCTCTCTCTCTCTCTC
>KZ067434.1:0-19100 GCA_002091845.1 Anopheles cracens | reverse complement strand
CTGCCCGGACCGAAGGGTGAGGCGGGTCGGGATTGTGAGGCGGCTCCGTACTACACCGGCATCCTGCTCGTGCGGCACAGCCAGTCGGACGAGGTGCCCCAGTGCGAGCCGGGCCACCTGAAGCTGTGGGACGGCTACTCGCTGCTGTACGTCGACGGCAACGACTACCCGCACAACCAGGACCTCGGGTCGGCCGGGTCGTGCGTGCGCAAGTTCTCCACGCTGCCCGTGATGGCATGCGGCCAGAACAACGTGTGCAACTACGCGGCCCGCAACGACCGGACGTTCTGGCTGTCGACGTCGGCTCCGATCCCGATGATGCCCGTCACGCAGAACGAGATGCAACCGTACATCTCCCGCTGCACGGTGTGCGAGGCGCCGACCAACGTCATCGCCGTGCACAGCCAGACGCTCCACATCCCGGAGTGTCCGGCCGGCTGGGAGGGACTCTGGATCGGCTACAGTTTCCTTATGGTAAGTTTTTTTTTGTGGACGGCACCAACACTAACCACTCTTCTTACACTCTCCTCTCTCTCTCTCTCTCTCACCCACAGCACACTGCCGTCGGTCATGGCGGTGGAGGTCAGTCACTGTCCGGTCCGGGTTCGTGTTTGGAGGACTTCCGCGCCACTCCGTTCATCGAGTGTAACGGAGGCAAGGGTCACTGCCATTACTACGAAACCCAGACCTCCTTCTGGCTGGTGTCGCTTGAGGACCACCAGCAGTTCCAACGACCGGAGCAGCAAACGCTCAAGGCGGGCAACCTGCTCAGCCGAGTATCTCGGTGCCAGGTGTGCATCCGTCACTGAGCGCCATTTTAGTTCTAACTTGGTCGTCTTATTACCCCTCCTTCCTCCCTCTTTCACACACACACTCTCTCTCCCCCTGCCAATGTTTTTCAAACCACCAATCGAACATTTTGCACTGTTCGGGTGTTGCCGCCTCGCCTCTTGAGAGACCGTCTTCTTTCCTTTTGGGGTTCTACTCACCTGAAGCATCGAAAAATCGATCCGAACCAAACACGAACCTAATCTAGGCGATATAGGAAGGGAACTCGCTTCCTAGGATCTATTACTACTATCCACATCCAGTGCCCAAGCCAGTAGGGAAGAAAGGAATACGTTTTAAATTATTCGCAATCGATGTAACCACGCCGCAAGAAGACGGACGGGACGGTTCGTGTGTTCAGCGGCAAACACTACCAAAAACAAGCCATAGTAGCATCGCCGCGGTCAAAGCAGGCACTAAAAGTATGTGACACCAAAAACGTCGATCCAAGCAGCCTCGAGACTAGGTCCCATCACTAGGTCCGCGATTCGATAGCAAGCGATAAGAAACGAAGCGTCTGCAAGCGTAGTAGTGTAGTAACCGGTCAACGTTAGTTAGTAATTACTCTATTTCCTTCACGCAGTTTTAGGAGCCTTTGTGTCACTCGTCGCCATTTCCTAGTTGTGTTTAGCTGTGTCTGTGCACTTTTCCTTCCGCTGCGTGTTTTTACACTTTTCCAATAGTTTTCTAGTGTGGTTTCACCTAGCCACAGGTAATGCTCTCTATCTCTCTCTTTTTGAATGTTCCAATCATGTGATTCATTAGATAGTGAAAGCGATAAAGGCAAGCGAGATGAAGCATGTAACACAAAAACTGCCAACCTTTTTTTTGTAAGCAACTCTCTCTCTCTCTCTCTCACCCACAGCACACTGCCGTCGGTCATGGCGGTGGAGGTCAGTCACTGTCCGGTCCGGGTTCGTGTTTGGAGGACTTCCGCGCCACTCCGTTCATCGAGTGTAACGGAGGCAAGGGTCACTGCCATTACTACGAAACCCAGACCTCCTTCTGGCTGGTGTCGCTTGAGGACCACCAGCAGTTCCAACGACCGGAGCAGCAAACGCTCAAGGCGGGCAACCTGCTCAGCCGAGTATCTCGGTGCCAGGTGTGCATCCGTCACTGAGCGCCATTTTAGTTCTAACTTGGTCGTCTTATTACCCCTCCTTCCTCCCTCTTTCACACACACACTCTCTCTCCCCCTGCCAATGTTTTTCAAACCACCAATCGAACATTTTGCACTGTTCGGGTGTTGCCGCCTCGCCTCTTGAGAGACCGTCTTCTTTCCTTTTGGGGTTCTACTCACCTGAAGCATCGAAAAATCGATCCGAACCAAACACGAACCTAATCTAGGCGATATAGGAAGGGAACTCGCTTCCTAGGATCTATTACTACTATCCACATCCAGTGCCCAAGCCAGTAGGGAAGAAAGGAATACGTTTTAAATTATTCGCAATCGATGTAACCACGCCGCAAGAAGACGGACGGGACGGTTCGTGTGTTCAGCGGCAAACACTACCAAAAACAAGCCATAGTAGCATCGCCGCGGTCAAAGCAGGCACTAAAAGTATGTGACACCAAAAACGTCGATCCAAGCAGCCTCGAGACTAGGTCCCATCACTAGGTCCGCGATTCGATAGCAAGCGATAAGAAACGAAGCGTCTGCAAGCGTAGTAGTGTAGTAACCGGTCAACGTTAGTTAGTAATTACTCTATTTCCTTCACGCAGTTTTAGGAGCCTTTGTGTCACTCGTCGCCATTTCCTAGTTGTGTTTAGCTGTGTCTGTGCACTTTTCCTTCCGCTGCGTGTTTTTACACTTTTCCAATAGTTTTCTAGTGTGGTTTCACTTAGCCACAGGTAATGCTCTCTATCTCTCTCTTTTTGAATGTTCCAATCATGTGATTCATTAGATAGTGAAAGCGATAAAGGCAAGCGAGATGAAGCATGTAACACAAAAACTGCCAACCTTTTTTTTGTAAGCAATTTCGGTAAGCTACATCTCGCTTTCTTTCAGTTGCAAAAGGAACGGCGTTCCGAAGCAAAACAAAAGTTCCAGAGTGCCATAGGAAAACAGGAAGCATGCCCACATGAGGTGGGCATTGGAGTCATCGCTCTAACGCGTACTAACAGAATCTGCCACCAGCAGCAATATCTATCATTAAGTGGTTGGTCCTTTCTTGAGATTTTTTTTTTTAGCAAAACGCAAATACACACGAAATAAACAAAACTACAAGTCGTACGTACATACCCAGAACACCTGTGGGTCGAAGTAACGCATCCTTTTTCTGGGCTTCCAGTGCACGTCGTAAACTGACCGTTTCCCCCCCTACTGTTTCGATTAGTTTTTTTTAATTGTAAACGCGCTATTAATGTAACATAACAGAACCAATACTGAAGATGAAATAAACGTCTTACCAAAATAGATTTGGTGGTACGTTTTTTTGTATTTACTGTTTTTATACTCTACAGAAGAATTTGTAACAAGTTCACCGGCCGAAACAACATCATGTTCTCCAAATTAGCGCTGGTGCAACGTTCATTTCGAATATTGACCAAGGTTCACACATGTTGCTTCATCTGACGGTGGGCAACGGCTGTCAGAGCCTGATAGCAACTGACAGCTGTTTGTTTACATTCGCGATTCGTCAACACCAAAATCGCCCTGTGTTCCGGTAAGTCCGATCTGTGTGTGCAAAAAAATCATTAAAATGTACTCAAAACCTCCATTCTTCTTGTAGAAGCTATGAAAATACGGAAACACTTCTTGCCCCGCACGCTCCAGGATGGCGTCGCGACCGTGTTCATGGCCGGCATTATACCGATAACGTTCTGGTTCGAGGTGTACGTAGCTATTCCCGGCATCCATGGCGTGGATTCACCGTACAACTGGGTACACTTCGTCCCGGCCGTACTGCTGCTGTTCAACGTGACCGCGCACATGCTGGCGACGATGCTGTGCGACACCAGTTGCTCCACGGAGATGATCCAGCTGCCGGAAAACGTGCCGCAGGCGGCGGCCGGTTTGGGTTCGAAATCGTGGCATCTGTGCGCTACGTGCGAATTCGTCGCGCCGCCCCGGTCCTGGCACTGCACGAGCTGCCGGACATGCATCCTGAAACGCGACCATCACTGCGTCTTTACCGGGTGCTGCATAGGACACAAGAACCATCGGTACTTCCTTGTGTTCGTGGCGTACCTGTTCGTGTCGACACTGTACGCGAGCGTGCTGAACAATTACTTTATTTGGTTTGTGCGGGGCGAAGAGTTCCGGAACTGGACGTCGTTCGTGAAGATCGTGTTCCCGCTGGCGATGCTGATGATCGACACCTCGACCAAGCAGTACTACCTGGTGATCTATCTGATCAATATGGTGGGCGTGATGTTCACCGGAGTGCTGCTTATCTACCATGGCCGGCTCATCCTAAGTGGTGCCGTGGTTCACGAGCGAAAGGCTCCGGAGTACGATCTGGGGAGGACAGAGAACGTTCGGATGGTGCTTGGCAACCGGTGGTACATTGCGTGGCTATCGCCGTTCGTGCGCAGTGACTTACCGCACAATGGCGTCAACTGGGACACGCTTCAGAGGCAGACGACCAAAAGCAAGTGAGACCGACTGGCCGCACTGCCGGGTCGGTATTGTTGTACCGTGTGTATCCAAAGTATTCTGTCAAACACTGAAGCGGCCATCCGTAGACATGTAAGTGAGCATTTTTCATCTTCAGAAAAAAAAAACATTTTTATTGTCATAAAACAATTTTTAAGCCGATCAACCCGTAATGCTATCTCGTCATTCTTCGTGAAAGAAGTTCCCTGGGCGCGTTTGTCTAATATCCACCGAAGGCACCTTACGGGGAAGGTTCCTTTTGAAATGTTCTGATGACTAGCGTTGACGGAAAAAAATCTTGCTAAATGTTCCGCGAAGGTTCGACAATAGTTCGTGTATCTATATCGATAAGTATTTTCCAATGTTAATATTACCTGTTTGCCTAGCAACGCACACGCATTCAAACTAATACATTACAGACGGAATCATTTTATACACCAAACTTATTTCCACAAAATCCCAAATTCGTCCTTCACACGCATACATACATAAAATGGCACTTGATGGCAAACGCAAATCCAAAACCAATTTGATGAGTTTCCAAAGGTTACAGGCGAAGGGCGATGAAAGCAAAACCTCCGTTAAGGATCAGGTTTGGATGATGGTTGCTGTTCTGAAGAATGGGCGATAGGGTGCAAAGTTTGGAGTGCACGCTGCTCCGTGACGTCCACTCTAGGGTCAAATTGATTGGATTAAGGCGAAGAATATTGTTGGAGACGATGACAGCCATGTTTAGGTGATGGGTGGAACTTTATGTCTCAACTGTAACTAGCATCTTTTAACACTAGTAGCAGCAGTCGTTGTCGTTTCTTGCCCACCACTGTTTTCAGTTCGGTCATTTCTGCAAACGCTGGACGAACCATATACTTATAGGTGAGGCCATAAAACTGTGCGGTCACCTCGGGCCGTGGGCAGCATCGAGCATAAATATGTGTGTGTTCACCCCCTCACACACAGGCCCCCCGGTACGTGCTGAAATCTGTGCTTTGTTTTGCGTTTTAAATCCCGCTCATGGTGGAAGCGTCGGAAGCTTCCCATTCCAGGGCCCAGAGACGAAGCTGGGGACAAACGTCATAAAATGTACAGTTAACACACACGCGATTAGCTCGACGCTGATGCCGCCGCGGCCGCCACCTTCGACGTCAGTGGCGGCGCCGTTGGGCGGCACCTTTCCTGCGCCGGCATCTTAAATCCGAGGGCACGGCATCTCTATAGGGAAAAAGGGCCGAAGCAGATCGGTTGGGTTATGTAAAGCGTGGTGTGGCCGTCGAATGCGTACAATTGTTCGTTTGTTTTGCCCTTTTTTTTCCCTCCGAGTCGATGTTTACGAAAGTGGTGAGCCTCATAAGCGCGGTTGCAAAGTGAGCTGTTCACTGAGACACCCGTTTAGCCGACGGTGAGCGATGGGAAATTGGGCAGAAACAGTGTGAACTATGATCGGAAATTGCGATAAACGGTTTGGGCATACGCATACGTTTGCTTTCGATTTTTTTTTGAATGGGTGTGAGGGAAGAATCTTTGAGGATAGGATTATGTAAATCGCTTAATGATGCAAGAGAGCTTCAAAGTTGATTATTAGTAGGTTTATGGTTAAGAAACGAAAGCATTAATACTACTCCAGATAAACAATTTTGAACCAAGTAGGGCAAAATACGGTCGATTGTATCGACCTTAGCGTGGGGGTTGCAAATCGTGCTCCCCACTAACCCTTTTCAAAGAACGATATGCTTTTGTTAGCGTCAGACACCAATCTTGCTGGTTCTCTTCTGCATCTTGCGGCGTGCGCATAACAAACGTAACGCGGCGTGGCCAGGCCAGGCCTAGCCTCGGGCTGCCTGGCGTAATGCTCGAACCAAACAAAACTGGTTTTGGCGACGGGATCCCCTCCTTCTACTCCTGCCCCACAGCTGCCACCGAACAGGGAAGGAGAAGACAGAAAAAAACACATCCAACCAGGGGCTTGGCAAGACATTCGAGTGCGGAGATAGTGAGTGCGCAAAACAACGACGGGGCCCGGTACCGCCGGTGAAGGTCTCGGAAGGCACGTGCACTTTTGGAGAGTTTTTACATGGCATTTCAGCGAACCAGAGTGTCCCGAACGGTGGGCAATACTCGGCACGCGCTTGAGTCGGCGGCATCCGAACGAGAACCTCCGTCAGCCGCACACCGCGAGTGGAATCATGGCACCGATTGTTTTGTACAGCACGCGCCGTACGCCGGCCGGCCGGGCGGTGGAATTGACTGCGAAGATGATCGGGTTGGAGCTGGACGTGCAGTACATCGATCTCGCGAAGAAGGAACATCTGACGCCGGAGTTTGTGAAGGTAGGGTGGCGATCGGTTGCGGGGCGCCTCGACACATTTTAACACACTCTTCGCCACGTCGCTTCCAGATGAACCCGATGCACACCGTGCCGACCGTCAACGATAACGGTGTGCCATTGTACGACAGTCACGCCATCATTATCTATCTGGCGACGAAGTACGGCAAAGATGATGCGCTCTACCCGCTCAAGGATTTGGTGAAGCAGGCGAACATCAACGCTCTGCTGCACTTCGAGTCCGGCGTCCTGTTCGCCCGGCTCCGCTGGATTCTCGAGCCCGTCTTCTACTGGGGACAGACGGAGGTTCCGCAGGAGAAGATCGACTCGGTGCTGAAGGCGTACGAGCTGCTGGAGGCCACGCTTACCACGGGCGGAACAGACTATCTGGTGGGCGGCACGATCACGCTGGCCGATATCTCCGTCAGCACGTCACTGAGCACACTGAATGCACTTTTCCCAGCCGATGCCACCAAGTTCCCGGCCGTGGTGGCCTATCTGCAGCGCTTGGAGCAAACCTTGCCCAACTACAAGGAGATCAACACGGACCGTGCGAATGAGGCTCTGCAGCTGTACAACCAGAAGCTTGGCAAGGTCTAAGGCACCCTGGGTGAGATTATCGCGTGATGCATTTACATAATCAGAAATAAAATTTCCACTCAAACCACTTTATTCCAATTGCTTGTACGAGAACCGGATGGCAGCAGATCGTGATGAGATTCTGTGGTTGAACTCGGTCACTATTTTTTTTTATACAAAAATATATTTTTTATGCAGACAGTAATAAAGGAATTGCTTGTTTGTACTGTTCAATGTTATCATATTTTGAATTGCTGCAGTTTTGAAGCAATATAAAACATATCAACAAGAGCTCTCCGGGTAGCTGGGATTTTACTGCAAAGCCGAAGCAGGCTCTCCCTTCACGAATAACCGGCTATTTAAACCGACTGATTGCTCCCCTGAGCACACAAACACATCGAAAACCAAACCGGTTCATATCTTATACAGCCGCGGCGAACAAATGTGTGTGTATGTGTTTAGTCCGAAGAGATTTTACGTACACTTTGGGGCAAACTTTGGGGGCGTGAAGAGGCCAAAACCCTTAAAATACTTTCCCCCATTTCGACCGTGTGTTAGTCTTAGCGAACCTCCGTCAGCCGCACACCGCGAGTGGAATCATGGCACCGATTGTTTTGTACAGCACGCGCCGTACGCCGGCCGGCCGGGCGGTGGAATTGACCGCGAAGATGATCGGGTTGGAGCTGGACGTGCAGTACATCGATCTCGCGAAGAAGGAACATCTGACGCCGGAGTTTGTGAAGGTAGGGTGGCGATCGGTTGCGGGGCGCCTCGACACATTTTAACACACTCTTCGCCACGTCGCTTCCAGATGAACCCGATGCACACCGTGCCGACCGTCAACGATAACGGTGTGCCATTGTACGACAGTCACGCCATCATTATCTATCTGGCGACGAAGTACGGCAAAGATGATGCGCTCTACCCGCTCAAGGATTTGGTGAAGCAGGCGAACATCAACGCTGCTACCTATTTAACAGTTTATGAAAATGACTGTCGTATGCCTGATTCATATAGGTTAAAATCGAAAAGATTAGTTTTTTTTATACAAAAATATATTTTTTATGCAGACAGTAATAAAGGAATTGCTTGTTTGTACTGTTCAATGTTATCATATTTAACCACTTTATTCCAATTGCTTGTACGAGAACCGGATGGCAGCAGATCGTGATGAGATTCTGTGGTTGAACTCGGTCACTACGGGGGAAAAACATCCGAAAAGATGCGACCTTCGTTCGATAGAAGTACCTTAAGTTCGTCCGTTCTTCACATGTACTGTTGCGCATTTGCTTCCTTCTTCCCCAGCACGAACTCGGCCAGCTCGAGGGCACCGTTCCCGTTCGCTTCCTCGTAGTACGGAAGCTCTCCCATGCGGTTCATCCAGGCGGCAATCTTCGGGAACTTGCTTTCGTCCAGTGGGACGACTCCAACGAGCGAGGCGATGCTTGAGATGCAGCTAAAGTCCGCGATGGTCAGCGTGTCTCCGACCATGTACTCATCGACCAGCGAGTCCTCCAGCAACCGGTACGCCTTCCGTATGTGCTCGACCCGATCGGAGTGGAAGTACGATTTGCCCGAGTAAATGACCGGTTCCTAGTTGAAAGAAAATTCGGATTAGTTCGAAACTTGCAAAAGTCTTGAGCGCCAAAGTACTTACGAACAAAAAACTCAACCGCGAAAAGATGACACCCGCCTCCAGGTGTAAGGCCGTATGGACCCGAGCCCGCCGTACCAGATCCTTCGGGTAGAGACTGCAATCTTCTTCACCGCCGTACTTACACACGAGATAAATCATGATGGCGTGACTGGCGGTGATAACGGTTCCATCATCGTCCAGCACCGGTATCGTGTGCTGTGGACTCACCTGTGTGGGCACAACAACACGTGTTTCAATCGCAAGCGCTTCAGGCACAGAACAGAACATCGAACCTTTAGAAACTCCTCCATCAGCTTGTCCCCGCGCATCAGTGTCATCTCCTTCTCGTTCAGCGCTATACCGAGGGCGCGGGCGGTTAGCTTCACTGCCCGGCACGGTGGACTCTTCTGGTTCGTGTACAGTACAAGCTTGCTCATCGCGCGGTCGGGTACGTCTCCGAAGATGATCTTCAACTGGTTTAGTGGGTGCTGGCATCAGATGAAGCAGGTCCAGAGAATCCGCGTCGGATAATATCTTGGTACGATGGAAGATAAGAAGATAAGATGGGCCCCTTATCAGTGGCGTGGTTTGTTCAGTGGCATTTGTGACGAGAGAGACGGAGAGCAGACTTCTGTTATGTTCATTCAAAGCTTCTGTTAGAACATTTGAAACCATTTAAAATGTTGGCTATCCAATCTAGTAACCAGTATCAAAGAAGGCTGGAATCCTAACTGAAGATTCCATCACTGATTGAGGATGTTTCAAACAACTTAGCTTCACAAAAGCAAATAGTAAGAATGACCCTCATGTACCTGGTTATCCTTAATGTGATGTCATAGCCTACACTGCCATTGATTTCTGCGGCAGGTTTATACCTTAGAGGTTTGAAGTCCCAATGAACCCCGCCCATTACTTGCAATTATATGTGTCTATTGACTCATGACAGCGCAGTCACGATAAAAAAACGATAATGACTGATGGGGTAGGCAGCAACACGCATTTGCGATGGACGCTAGATAGCAGGATGAGTGGGGGGAAAGTCACCTCCTCCTCCCCATTATCATGTATGCCACACTAGCAGCATTGATTAACTAACATTCGCACAACTAATGATGCAGCTGTATGCGTATCGCTCCAACCCATCAAGAGTTTGTGCTGCTACCGTTGCATAGCCAGTTAACTTCTGACTTTTGTTCAGTTCGCAAGTTTTAAGCTCTCCGCCGACCATGCCGAAACCCGTGCTGTACACCATCCACCTGAGCCCACCCTGTCGTGCGGTGGAGTTAACGGCCCGGGCACTAGGGCTCGAGTTTGAGCATAAGATTGTGAACCTCGTGGCCGGAGAACAACTGAAGCCGGAGTTCGTGAAGGTAGAGTGTCCCGACGTGATCAGGCGGTAATTGAAAGTGTAACGCTTGTCTGCTTGCTTGACAGCTCAACCCGAAGCATACGGTTCCGGTGCTGGATGATGATGGGACGATCATCACGGAGAGTCATGCGATCATGATCTATTTGGTGCGGAAGTACGGCGGTGATGATGCGCTCTACCCGTCGGACTTGGTCCAGCAGGCCCGTGTCAACGAGGCACTCCATTTCGAGTCGGGCGTGTTGTTTGCACGGCTGCGATTCATTACTGTGCGTAGCACCATTCTGCACTGTGTATCTCGTTCCTCTGGCACGATTCTTTTCCTATTCAACAGGAGCTTGTATTTTTCAAACGCAAGCCAGAAGTTCCCGAAGACCGCATCGAGCTAGTGCGCACGGCATACCGTCTGCTGGAAGACTCACTGGCCGACGACTTTGTGGCCGGACCGCAGCTAACCATCGCTGACTTTAGCTGCGTCTCGACCGTAGCCTCCACGTTGGGCTTCATCACGGCAACCGCGGAGGAGTTCCCGCGGATTCATGCTTGGATCGCGCGCTTGAAGCAGCTGCCGTACTACGAGGAAGCGAACGGAGTCGGAGCGGCTGAGTTGGGTCAGCTAGTGACGAAGCAGTTGGAAGCGAATCGCCAGGCGTAAGCAACCAAAGAAACCGGATTCTTCGCTACCGGCACAGCCTCCGCGTCGTCAGATACGCCGGCGAATAAACCGGAATGCGTTTGTAGTGGAATAAATTTGTCCAGTAATGCTCACACACATCCACGTTATCTCTTGTCTCATACCCGAACAACTACAAGCACGCGTTGCTTCATTCCGACATAATTCATTCTGCGCATCTCATGCCCCAACAACATAAAACCCTCATCATCAGTTCGGGTGTGTCTCTCGTTCGCGTCGGTTTGTCGTCCGCCTGCCAAAGCTATGCCTAAGCTGACTCTGTACACGCTTCACCTCAGCCCTCCGTGCCGGGCCGTGGAACTAACGGCACAGGCGCTAGGGTTGGAGCTGGAGCAAAAGACCGTCAATCTCCTGGCCGGTGAGCACTTGAAGCCGGAGTTTGTTAAGCTGAACCCACAGCACACTGTTCCGGTGCTGGATGACGATGGGACGATCATCACGGAGAGCCATGCGATCATGATCTATCTGGTGACAAAGTACGGCAAAGACGATAGCCTCTACCCGAAGGATCCCGTCCGGCAGGCTCGCGTTAATTCCGCGCTCCATTTCGAGTCCGGTGTGCTGTTCGCGCGGATGAGATTCGTGTTCGTGAGTATCGGTTGATAAAACGGGAAAACAAAGCAGCGGATTAATGAGCGTGCCTAATCTACCCCCCTAGGAGCGCATTCTTTTCTACGGCAAAGCCGACATTCCGGAGGATCGCGTGGAGTACGTGCAGAAGTCGTACCGCCTGCTGGAGGACACCCTCGTCGATGACTTCGTTGCCGGACCCGGCATGACGGTCGCCGATTTCAGCTGCATTTCGACGATCTCCTCGATTATGGGCGTTGTGCCTTTGGAGAAGGCCGACCATCCACGGATCCACGCCTGGATCGATCGTTTGAAGCAGCTGCCGTACTACGAGGAGGCTAACGGAGGCGGTGGTGCCGAGCTGGCCAAGTTTGTGCTGGCGAAAAAGGAGGAGAATGCAAAGGCGTAAGCGGAGAAGGAGAACGTGCTCGGAATATAATGCGATTTGTTGGTTGTTTATATGTGTTCAAAAGGGTTAATAAAATTGCAAATCACATAGAAACTGTTTGTGCTTGGTTTGAAATTTTAATAATAATGTTTAGAAAAAGTAAGCTACATCACAGAAGGTGAGGAGCTAGGAAATAAAAAGAAAACCCTTATCACGTGCTGATAATTTTACCATAAAACTCTTCCGTTACTGAACTTTAGCGAAACAGTGAAAAAAAACACGTTAAAAGAAAGCAATAATACATGCAAAAAACTGTAGCATAAACCAAATTGACAGATAATATAATCAGAAAACGAACATCTTCATATGGTGCAGAAGAACAATCGATTATCAAAGTTCAAAGCAACAAAAAAAACATAACATAAAAAAACAAACATCGTTCGTTTGCCGGCTAGTACGTTGGTGCGGCATTTCGCAGCGATTGGTACGAGCAGGCGGCTATTATCTAATCAAGTACCGTGCATTGTTTACAAAGCCAAACCGAACCGTGTCTGTGTGCGTGTGTGAGCGCTACAAAAATAGCAGAGCATCGCCGTGGGCCGTGTCTTTTCATTCCAACCAACACCGGAGGGCAGTCATCCGACCGCCCAGTCGTTAGGGTGCAATACTACCGAGCGGATCGCGCAAAACCCATCCCACGATGCCGAACATCAAGCTGTACACGGCCAAACTCAGCCCTCCGGGACGAGCGGTGGAGCTGACGGGGAAGGCGCTGGGACTGGAGTTCGACATCTCCCCGATCAATCTGATCGCCGGAGATCACCTGCGGGAGGAGTTCCGGAAGCTGAATCCTCAGCACACGATCCCGCTGATCGACGACGCCGGTACGATCGTGTACGAAAGCCACGCGATCATCGTGTACTTGGTGACGAAGTACGGCGCGGACGATAGCCTCTATCCGTCGGACGCGGTGACGCGCTCCAAGGTCAACGCGGCGCTACACTTCGATTCGGGTGTTCTGTTCGCCCGGCTGCGATTCTATTTGGTGAGTGTAGTGATGGGGCGATTCCCCTCTGGTGTATCTATAACGAGTGTTTTTCTTTCCATCATCTCCAGGAACCAATTCTGTACTACGGATCGACCGAAACACCGCAGGAGAAGATCGACAATCTGTACCGGGCGTACGAGCTGCTGAACGCCACGCTGGTCGACGATTACATCGTGGGAAGCCGGTTGACGCTGGCCGATCTGAGCTGTGTTGCAAGCATCGCCTCGATGCATGCCATCTTCCCGATCGATGCCGGCAAGTATCCGAAGCTGTTGGCCTGGGTCGAGCGTATCGCGAAGTTGCCCTACTATGCGGCGACGAATCAGGCCGGTGCGGAAGAACTGGCCCAGCTGTATCACACCAAGCTAGCGGAGAACCGTGCTAAAGCAAAGTGATCGCGCTTTCTTGGTGGTGCAATGGAAAGATCTGTTTTGTTACTAAAGAAAAAAATGACAACAAAATAACCATTTTGCATTCGATAAGATAGATTCTTTTCTTTGCTTCTAAAACTTGAGAAAGTGTTCAGCTTCTGCATTTTCACCGCAACGAGTCTCGTTGTTATCTTTTATGACAGGCATATTTTTGTGAATGTTTGTAGAATTTGTTATACCAAACGCTTCGAGTGGTTTCCAACATCTCACCACTACATTGATGCGTCGGGCGTGCTAATTTAAACCACTACCCACACCGTCCGTACAACAAGCCTCTCGCGGGTCGTTAGATTAGAAACACTTTGTCCGCGAGCTACTCAACATCTCCGTCACATCATGCCGAACATTAAACTGTACACGGCCAAACTTAGCCCACCGGGACGGGCCGTTGAACTGATTTGTCCGCGAGCTACTCAACATCTCCGTCACATCATGCCGAACATTAAACTGTACACGGCCAAACTTAGCCCACCGGGACGGGCCGTTGATTCGCAAACAAAGAAAAGAAGTAATGACGTGTGAATTGAGGATTTTGTATCCTTTTTCTTTAGGTGAATTCACTGCATACGGTCCCCGTCCTGCAGCACGGTGATCTGACGCTCAGTGATAGTCACGCGATTTTGATGTACCTCTGCGATATGTTCGCTCCAGCTGGACACGATCTCGCCATCCCGGATACAGTGACGCGTGCGAAGGTGTTTAACAGGCTGTGCTTCAACAATGGATTCTTATTCCAACGTGAGGCAGATGTTATGGTAAGTTGAGGATGATTTTCGCTAACGATTCAACGACTTTCTCACGCCTCAAATTATATTGGCAGCGTAAGGTGTTCAGCGGTGAGATCACGGACCCATCCGACCACCTGTATCCGATCGAGGAGACGATCGACGCGTTGGAGCTGTATCTCCACGAATCGCGATATACCGCACTGGATCATCTTTCGGTGGCCGATTTCTCCATCATGGCCACACTTACCTCCATGAGCCTTTTGACACCGATCACGGCCGATCGTTGGCCACGGGTTGTCGAGTGGTATGAGGAGATGCAAGCGCTCCCTCATTACGACGATCAACAGCGTGCCGGGGTGGAAAAGATCGGCGAAATGTATCGTGAGCAAATGAAGAGCGTGGAATGATAAGATCCGAACCGGTTGCTAAATAATATGCTTAGAAACATCTCATCTCAATTTTGGTCATGCAACATAGACACACAAGTTCGTTGTGCGTGTGGGAATAAACGCACACTAGATTAATTTGTTTATCAACTATGTTGTTTCAACACTTGCCTTTACAATGCCACTAATACATGCGTGTCGAAGAACTGGCTGCTTATTTCTAGCTTAACAAAGACAACTCAGAGATAAAATTGGAGTTTGGACAACCTTCATAGTTAGGGTGATAAGATCAACAACTTCTGAAAGAAACATTCGCTTCAGTTATAAGCTCGATTGCGTTCGCAACAGTACCACGGAGTTGAAATAGTACAATCATGACTGCACCGGCGATGATTCTGTACTACGATGAAGTCAGCCCTCCAGCACGTAGTGTCCTGTTGGCGTTATCTGCCCTGGACGTAAAAGATCGAACTAAATTCGTTTACGTCGACCTCTATAACGGTGGACATTTCAGCGTGGACTTTATAAAGGTAACATTTGTCATTTGGGGGCTCATTTGAGAAATAGTTTGTGAATCTCAGACTTTAACATTTCAGGTGAATCCACTTCACACAGTTCCAGTACTGCAGCATGGTAATCTGACGCTCACCGACAGCCATGCGATATTGATGTACCTGTGCGATACGTTCGCTCCAGCGGGGCACGATCTCGCCATCCCGGACACTCTGACGCGCGCGAAGGTGTTCAACAGGTTGTGCTTCAACAATGGATTCTTTTTCCAGAGAGAGGCAGAAGTTATGGTGAACGCAAAACATGGTCCTCTCATTAAAACCGGGTAGTTTTCTTACGTTGACATCCATTATTGCAGCGTAAAGTATTCCAAGGAGCGATATTAGATCGCTCGAAGAACCTGTATCCAATCGAGGAGACGATCGACGCGTTGGAGCTGTATCTCCACGAATCGCGATATACCGCACTGGATCATCTTTCGGTGGCCGATTTCTCCATCATGGCCACACTTACCTCCATGAGCCTTTTGACACCGATCACGGCCGATCGTTGGCCACGGGTTGTCGAGTGGTACGAGGAGATGCAAGCGCTCCCTCATTACGACGATCAACAGCGTGCCGGGGTGGAAAAGATCGGCGAAATGTATCGTGAGCAAATGAAGAGCGTGGAATGATAAGATCCGAACCGGTTGCTAAATAATATGCTTAGAAACATCTCATCTCAATTTTGGTCATGCAACATAGACACACAAGTTCGTTGTGCGTGTGGGAATAAACGCACACTAGATTAATTTGTTTATCAACTATGTTGTTTCAACACTTGCCTTTACAATGCCACTAATACATGCGTGTCGAAGAACTGGCTGCTTATTTCTAGCTTAACAAAGACAACTCAGAGATAAAATTGGAGTTTGGACAACCTTCATAGTTAGGGTGATAAGATCAACAACTTCTGAAAGAAACATTCGCTTCAGTTATAAGCTCGATTGCGTTCGCAACAGTACCACGGAGTTGAAATAGTACAATCATGACTGCACCGGCGATGATTCTGTACTACGATGAAGTCAGCCCTCCAGCACGTAGTGTCCTGTTGGCGCTATCTGCCCTGGACGTAAAAGATCGAACTAAATTCGTTTACATCGACCTCTATAACGGTGGACATTTCAGCGAGGACTTTATAAAGGTAACATTTGTCATTTGGGGGCTCATTTGAGAAATAGTTTGTGAATCTCAGACTTTAACATTTCAGGTAGGCCGGTACCGAAGAGAAACACATGATGGGACGGGTTTCACGCACGGGCCAGCAGTTAAGTGGTCGATTTCTTCGCGAGCGTATCACTGCTTCCCGGTAAGCTAGCATGACACCCAAAGCACTAATTCGCACTATTCCTGGCCGTCAGCATCTGTATCAGCTCTCCGGCGGCCTTCAATCCACGTGCCATAACTTCCTCGTAGTAAGGAAGCTTGGCCACACGCTCCACCCAGGCGAACGTTTTCGGAAACTCGTCACGCGACGGCTTCAGCATCAGATGGAGTGTGGTGACACTGGTCACGCAGCTCAGATCCGCAATGGTCAAGTGATCCCCCGCGACGTAGTCCGACTGTAGCATGCTCTCCAGCCGCTGGAGACCCTCCAACGCGCGCTGCTGGTTCTCCTCCGGGATCGCAGCTTTGCCCAGCACGGTCAGATTGTCCGTACAGAAGCGTAGCCGGGCGAAGAGGATCGAACTCTCGAAGAAGAGCGCAGCGTTGATGCGTGCCTGCTGCTGGAAGTCCTCGGAGTATAGGTCTGTACCGGCACCGTACCGGCGGGCCAGGTAGATGAGGATGGCGTGACTATCCCACAGCGCGAACCCGTTGTCGTCCAGCGTCGGTATCGTTTGCACCGGGTTAAGCTTCTTGAACTCATCGTTCAAATGCTGACGCTTGAATACGTTCATTTCCCTGGAATGGAGAGAGTGGTGATATAGTTAAGGAAAAAAGATGCGAAAACTCCTACTCACCTAATCTCAACGTCAAGGTTTAGTGCCTTAATCGTGAGTTCGGCTGCGCGTCCAGCGGGACTGATGATGTGCGTGTACAGAACTGGTTTGTTGGACATCTTGGATGGAACTGAGACAATCGTTGCGTGTGGAGCGAACAGCAGAACTGCTACGAGAGTGCCGTTTTTCGACTTTGACCTTCTCATTGACGAGAGGTTACATTTTTCTCATTTTCTTTTTGGTCGATACGTACCGGACCGGGTAGGCGCGTTCATGATAATCTTCATCGAAAAGAACAAAAAATATGATCCGAAGACTCCACGCTAGTCCGCAGTGCGTGGGGCAATGCTTATCGGTAAGAGAGCCACACCCGTGTTTATATTATTGCTGAGTCATTCCGGTGATTACAATTGGCGTTCCTTATATATCCTAATGCCAACCGAGTAAACCACTGAACTGAGTGACTAGAGGACTCCATGTACCTCCTATGTCTCAGAATTATCTATTTTATCTTCCACTATATTGACGTATTGGAAATAGGTTGATACTCTTTCTGAATAATCGATCCAAAATTAGTTTCAAATCACAATAAGATTCGTTAATCAGAATAAATCAAGTGTTCATGAATCCCCAAATAATTTTATGAATCTATAAACAATACATTCCATAGATTCATTCATCATTCATCAAGAATCTAATGATTTACATAGTCAGGCGGTTTATAACAACAAAGTAGCCATTGCAAAGTTTCATGCCAGTGTCAGCATATGTAGCGTAGCAACTATTAGAAGCTAGAATAAACTAAGTACATCTGTTATCCTTGTAATCCGCACTATCCGCATGTGGAAAAATGAATCGCCACGCTAAAGTATGTTAAGAACTAACAATAGAGAGTCATTAAATCTGCTTGAAAAGAGTCGATTCACTCTTTTCATTTTGATCACTACAATACAAGCGTATTTATGCAGCACGCACTGTAGGAACCACCCTCCAACGCGCGCTGCTGGTTCTCCTCCGGGATCGCAGCTTTGCCCAGCACGGTCAGATTGTCCGTACAGAAGCGTAGCCGGGCGAAGAGGATCGAACTCTCGAAGAAGAGCGCAGCGTTGATGCGTGCCTGCTGCTGGAAGTCCTCGGAGTATAGATCTGTACCGGCACCGTACCGGCGGGCCAGGTAGATGAGGATGGCATGACTATCCCACAGCGCGAACCCGTTGTCGTCCAGCGTCGGTATCGTTTGCACCGGGTTAAGCTTCTTGAACTCATCGTTCAAATGCTGACGCTTGAATACGTTCATTTCCCTGGAATGGAGAGAGTGGTGATATAGTTAAGGAAAAAAGATGCGAAAACTCCTACTCACCTAATCTCAACGTCAAGGTTTAGTGCCTTAATCGTGAGTTCGGCTGCGCGTCCAGCGGGACTGATGATGTGCGTGTACAGAACTGGTTTGTTGGACATCTTGGATGGAACTGAGACACTCGTTGCGTGTGGAGCGAACAGCAGAACTGCTACCAGAGTGCCGTTTTTCGACGTTGACCTTCTCATTGACGAGAGGTTACATTTTTCTCATTTTCTTTTTGGTCGATACGTACCGGACCGGGTAGGCGCGTTCATGATAATCTTCATCGAAAAGAACAAAAAATATGATCCGAAGACTCCACGCTAGTCCGCAGTGCGTGGGGCAATGCTTATCGGTAAGAGAGCCACACCCGTGTTTATATTATTGCTGAGTCATTCCGGTGATTACAATTGGCGTTCCTTATATATCCTAATGCCAACCGAGTAAACCACTGAACTGAGTGACTAGAGGACTCCATGTACCTCCTATGTCTCAGAATTATCTATTTTATCTTCCACTATATTGACGTATTGGAAATAGGTTGATACTCTTTCTGAATAATCGATCCAAAATTAGTTTCAAATCACAATAAGATTCGTTAATCAGAATAAATCAAGTGTTCATGAATCCCCAAATAATTTTATGAATCTATAAACAATACATTCCATAGATTCATTCATCATTCATCAAGAATCTAA
>KZ067433.1:380704-407946 GCA_002091845.1 Anopheles cracens | reverse complement strand
TTTAAAATTTTGTTACGAATGTAACAAATATATTTGTTTCGGTAATACCTTTTTAAACGCGCTTTATTTCACAATTGAAACCGTAGCGGGAATTTCAACGTTTAGCGGGGTTTAAAAACTTGTCTACCTTTTGCTTTCTCTTTCGTTACTGACCTACCGCTATTTTTTTCTCTTGACCGCAACTGACCTGACCGCATCTGGTCATTCCCCTCGCTCTCTCGCCCTCTAGGTGCCAAACTTAGAACTAGCTCACTGATCGACTTATCGATTCGCTTGATTTGCTTGACAGGTGCTTGATGTTTACTTTTGGATGTTTACTTTTGCGTTATGCAACGTGGCGCGGTGTGAATCGTGAATCGGCGTGAATCGTGCCAACAAATCCTTTGCGTTTTGTATGTTTCGTTTTGACTCACAATCTGATTGCGTTGGTATCATAAACTGTTTCAAAGGGTTTATGGGGTTTAAGGGTTTTTCCTTTCGTAGGCCAAGTGAACTCTACATGTTTATCTCATCACCATATAAACGAACATTCTTCCAAACACATACTTCCACACAAAAAAAAATAACACAACCCTTTCGTTTGCCCCGTTTGCTCACCCCTGGGTTGAAGTGTACATTCTGGCAATTTATGTACAAACCGCAATGACCTCACAATCCAAAGCCGATTTTCAACATCCGCGTGGCGTTATTCAAGCGAATCCAATCCCGGCAAAGCCGTTTGAATACAAATTTCACCTCAATCAATCGGAGCTCACGAACACGCAAACGCGCAACCCCTTAGCACCGAGCGCCATCTTGGCCACGCTCTTTGACCTTAACCGGGATTAAATGTTAATTAATTATAATTCCTTCATCGGAATCGCACCTTCCGGCCACCATCGCACCTTCCATCGGGCAACGCTGTTCTCGGGTGTCCAAGTTTTCCATCACCAATCGTAATCTCTGGATTACGCAGGCAAACAGCTTCATTTAGCGGGGCTTCTCTACACGCGGTTGGGTTCCATTTGCCGAAGCTCGCTAATAATATCCCAAGCGCGTTGGGGTGGCCTCTTTAGCGGCCACCTGGTGCCGCGTTTCCGACGTAAGTTTGCATCCAACTTTCCCCAGGACACATATTAGCGCAAGTCTAATTCACACTCCGCGGGTTCGCATTTACATACGCGTACGGGTAATTCATTTTCCAAACCCAAACCCACCCGTTGCTCGGGAACTGTTGCTCTGAACTGGCGGGAAACCAGCGTGCTGCTTAATGATACGGAATTCCGCATAAAACGATGGTTTACTTCCCGTTTTTTTTTGTTCCTGTGTCTCATCCCGCTCCTTCCTTCGAAAGGATATATGTGTGTGCTTGAAATAATGTGGCTTTTAGCATTCGGGGTCACGTTCTTAATTACCGTCTTCGGGATTTAGCACCTCTCAGCGTGCAAGTGAGTCTGTGTGTACGCGGGAGCGAGGCACAACACTCATTACTAATAGGGCACAGAGGAGTACCACCGCGTCACTAATGTGCATAATGTCGCATACATAAATTGAGTCCACATTGCTGTTTTTTCCGCATTTTTTTTTTTGTGGCGTAAAATTACGTTTCCCACCGCAGTTATTAGTGTCCGGTAAAGACGCCTAACATTGAAGCGCTTTAATGAAGTTTACTCCTCTGAGGAACTTGGAGGGTCATTTTAACCCTGTTAGACACATTTCGGCAGCTGTGGACGAGAATTTATAAACAACAACTGCCCGAATGTTCATTCTACATTAGACATTCTACATTCTACATTAGACTTCAATTAGACTTCAATTGAATATTTGACTTCAAACCTCTCTTTGGTCAAATGACCCACGCGAATCTTGTTAGTGTTAATGGAAAACGGAGAGGTTATTAGTACGAAACACTCTTCTGCCCACGGATTCACCTGTGAAGACGTGGACAGTGGAACGCGGAGAGTTATTTAAATAGAAAATGAACGGTTAATGCAGCCACCGTCCGTGGACGGGGCAGATCCTTTATGCACCAACCTCACCAACGTTGACGTTCAATTTCAAATATTCCTCTGGCCCCATTTAGGTCCGGTATCGTTCTCTGTCTTCGTGCGAATTATCCCAATCGTGATTGGGGGGGGGGGGGGGGGGGGGGGGCGGAGTGTTCTTCGTCCGGGTCCATTTCTGCCAAGCCATTTCTGATGTCGGGGTGCGTTTCCAAGATGCTCGTGCGTCGACGACGGTCGAGAGTCGTACGATCTGAGTGCCCTTCCCCACCAAACAGCCATAGTACGACGTCATGTATCAGAATATTAATAACCACATTACCAGAGGACCCGGTACCCGGACCATGCCACATCCGAAACCGATATAATAGCCCGATTCCGGTCGCCGGAAACCGGAATGAAGTTATGTGCCGTGGGTGTGAATATCTTCGCTGTCAAATCGCTTAACTATTGGCGTAAAATTTTCCTCCTATCGGATCCCGAATGGTGCCCGCAATTTGAATGAAATGTGCATTAGAAACTGCGCTGCCTCTACAGGAGGGTTTCTACTTCGTGGTTACTTTTTTCTTGCGAACAACGACTTTCAACGCTCACCTTTCGCACCGCCTGCTTCGATGGCGACGGCACACGCAAAAGAGCCGCCAGTGCAATATTTCCCGCTCGATGCACACAAAGTGCTTCCACGTGGGTGTGTGCGCCACTGTGTTTCGATTTAATGCTATTAGAAAGGCGCACTTAAGGCCACCCGTCAGCGCCATACTTCATTGCAGACGCACTGGCGCTGATGGCAATATGAAATCATTAAACTGACGCGGGGTCTAGTACCCACACGAACGCCACTTGCGACCGCCGTGGAGATGAATTTCTTGAGGTGGAACGCTTTCTGTTTAATGCTCGTTTAACGTCATGTTCGGTGTTCCTCGGGCGTTTCTAGTGAAATCATCCTGCAACTTCATTTAATCAATGTCCGCAAATATTAACCTTTGGATGTTTACGGTTAATTTCGCTAATGCATATAGTACACAGACCAGATAGGAACATAAACAACTGCAGCTAACTCGTGACCCTATCCATTTACGGCTATTGAACAAACATTTCAAATCCAGCCCCGATGCCGCGAAACTGTAGAATTGTTGATGGCCACAAAAGATGCAGGTAAAATCGAACACTAGCCGAATCCCCAAATTCCCGAAACGAAATGATTCAATTTTTCACTCTCAATCCGGCTCGGTATACTTATGGTTCGCATTTCGAGGCGTTTTTTTAGCATACAAAGCATCCTTTACGTTCCGGAAATCCTGGGGACCTTTTTTCGGGAAGTTTGATCAACAAACATTTGGAGAGGGTAGCTCGAAAAAAGCTAGATCTGTGCTTGCGCTGACGCAAGAGCACGTTGGCTGCCACTCGGCAGCAGGGGAGAGGAATGGAAATGTCCTTTGCTGTCGCTCCGGTGTGCACCGGTCCACCGAACAAACAACATTCAATGATCCGAGGATTAGTGTACGAAATCAGTTCGGGGTTGAAAGGTACACCGGCGATAAAGCTCGCACCGAGTTCGGTAAAGTTGGGTCGTAAAAAAATGCACGCACTAACCGGAGCATCCTTTTGCCGTTCGCAACGAGCAGAAGAGAGAAAAAAAGTCCAGCTCTCGGTTCCCATGCTGGAAGAATAAATTTCAAACCTAATTCAGTTTGCTTAGGTCGGGTTGCCTTGCCTAGGTTCCGGAGGGTTTTTCCTGTGTTTGAACGATAAATTCAACGACTAATTTCTCGCACCACTACCAAAACTTGCACAAAATATCAGTTAGAAAATGGGTCACACATGTGCGCAGTGGGTACGCTTACAGTATGGAACGTATTGGAGAAGCGTTAATCTGCTCAGCGTGGGACAACTTATTAATCCAATCTCTACCAGTCTCGCAAGATTTCGGCCGAACGAGAAACTTTATTGTATCCGAGCGATCCGGAACACGTTCATATTAAATTTCGGGAAGCTTTCGCTCTGCTCCATAATTCGATTTGCAAAATTTTAATTTAGGATTGTCTAACCTCAATTCGGTTAGGTCTTGTACGTACGCAGCCAGATTTCAAGCAGCCGTTGCACTGTGGCTCATCTCATATAACCCATTGGTCATTTTATATAATTTTGTTTTCTGAAGCAATTGCTGGATGCAAAAGACACAAAAATAAAGCAGTTTCACAAAATAACATTCTTGTTGGAATTGTGAAATGAATTACACTGGTTTATTTTACAGAAATTAAAATGATTTGTGAAACTAACAAATGATGGTGAACCACAGTGCCGCAAACGCCAAAAATCCACTGTAAGCAGAACAACTGGTAGCGTTATTCCTTTGCTTACACGTTGTGTTTTGGCTTTTTTCTAATTTTGACATCTATAAACGTCAGGTTACCTGAGGTTTGTTTGTTTGTTTGTTTTTGTTTGTTTTTGATCCACGACGCCCCGACTCCAAAATAAAAAATAAAACCTGCTTGAAAAGGAATCTTTCACTTAAAACTATTCAAACTCGGCAGAAAAGTACATCCATAAATCTCGTAACATAACCATGGCTTCAGGTTTGTTGTTTTGTTCTTTTTTCTCTCAGTCTGGAACATAAACATGGTCTCTTCATCTCCACAGATTATGCCGATCATCGTGATCCCAACCGACCAGTCCAACGCAAAGGAATGCTAATGAACTTTCGCACCAAGGAATACACAGAAATTCGACCGCAAGATGTGGTATGTAGAGTTACTGATACCTTTCCAAACATCCTGGTCCATATTAATCGATTATTTGTGCATCGATAGTATGGGAAGTGTCGCTACGTTTCCGCGTTCCAGAAGTGCAATCGCGTTGGCGAAGGAACATATGGGATTGTGTGTAAGTTTTTCATAATTTCGGATTGAGTTGCGTTTAACGTAGGCCTCTTTTCCCCAGTCCGTGCCCGCGACACCGCCACGAACGAAATAGTAGCCCTGAAAAAGGTTCGAATCGATCAGGATATCTTCAAAGACGGGTTCCCGATCAGCGGTCTGCGCGAGATACAGATTCTGAAAAACTGCAACCACGAAAACATCGTCCGACTGAAAGAGGTCGTAGTGGGCAACAGTCTAGAGAGCATCTTCCTGGTGATGGAGTTCTGCGAGCAGGATCTGGCCTCCCTGCTCGACAACATGGACACACCGTTCTCGGAGTCGCAGGTGAAGTGCATCATAATACAGCTGCTAAAAGGTTTAAAGTACCTGCACGCGAAGTACATCATTCATCGGGATTTGAAGGTTTCGAACCTGCTGCTCACCGATACCGGCTGCCTGAAGATAGCCGATTTTGGTTTGGCGCGATACATAAGCGACTCGAAAAAGCCGGTCACCCCGGGGCTGGTTACACTGTGGTACCGCCCGCCGGAGCTACTGTTCGGATGCGAAACGCAAACTACTGCCGTCGACATGTGGGCCACCGGATGCATTCTCGGCGAGTTACTATCCCACAAACCGCTACTACCGGGTACGAGTGAAATTTCACAGATTGAGCTCATCATTAACCTGCTCGGCACACCAACACCGGCCATTTGGCCCGAATTTAGCAGCCTGCCACTGGTGCAAAGCTTCACGCTGAAGGAGCAACCATACAACAATCTGAAGAGCAAGTTTCCCTTCCTTTCGGTGAGCGGATTCGATCTGTTGAACAGTTTGTTCATGTACAACCCGCGCAGCCGAGCGACGGCCGAGCGGTCGCTACTCTGTACCTATTTAAAGGAACCACCGCTGCGTAAGTATTTCATGCAGAAACAGTTTCTCTTGGTTAAAAAAAAACTAACATTCAAGAGAACATTCCAGCATGCGATCCAAAGTTTATGCCAACTTTTCCACACCATCGGGATTTGAAGAAAACCCCCAATGCCGGTACCAAACCTGATGATCCGCGCAAACGCACTGGAGGCCTCTCGAACAGCAAGGGCCCATTCGACGGAAGCCAGGCCCCAACTATTTCGGATCTTCTTGGTTCACTGCTCAAGAAACGACGCTTCGATTAGAGTGGATGGAAATAAAGTTTATGAACAGGTGACTTTTCTCTTTACAACTTTTCTCTACGGTGTGTTTGTTTGTAAACAATCGTCTATGCACGCCCCCTGGTACGTGGTTCGGAATTACAGATACGGACGGTCCATGGATGTTTTCTTCGCCCGCTTATCACGTGCCCGCGGGAACCAGCGGTGTTTGGTGGTGAACGTTAATTTACTCAGCTCCTCCCGCACAAACTCCGGATGCTTGGCTTTCAGCGCACCCCGGCTGTTGTTGATTATGTCATCCCGGACAAGATTCACACTCGGCTCGGGACCGGCGACATCGATCGGTCGGCTAAACTCGTACGGGAAGTCCGGTTTCGGATGCCAGGCCACAAAGTATTTGCCACCCTCCGCCTCGGTCACCTTCTGCACCAGATCCTGAGGGTTTCCACGGGCCACTTGAACGTTTTCGTACTGCTTTAGTGTGAGAAAATGATTTCCCCGACGGAAAACGCGTGCCAGCGACAACGCCATGCTGTTTGTTTTGATTGTTTTTCGCTCGCTTTTCGCCCCGGCAAGTGCTGCCAGAAAGTCGTCGCAGATGATTTTGACGTTTACCGTGTTTGTTTACAGTCGGTCGAAGGGTGAAAAAAGTGTACGTCATCGGGTTTTTACGGAGGGAAGAGATTTTCGTACCAAAATCCTCGGAAAATGACCGACGAATTGTGCGATAAAATCGAAAATGATGGTAATAACACCGTGTTTACACTACAATCAATCCACGTTAATCACATTCCTATCTTTGCAGATTTTTTCAAGAATTTTCTCGCCGATAAACCAAGCCCGGATCTGCAGCTCACCGTGGCGATTAGCGACCAGATCGGCAAGCTCTCCGAAGGCATCGAACAGCTGTCCAGCGCACTCCAGAAGCAAGTCCGCGAACAATACGGGGCCCTTCTTTCGCAAGCGAAACACGCCGGAACATTAAATGCTTCAATCGACTCAATTTCGAGCCACATCGAAACGCTTCGCTTCGGTGCGGAACGTCTTCGCCGGCAGATAACTGTCCCGTACGATATGCTTGCCACGCAAACCAAAGTTCTGGGTCGGTTGCATGAGGCGTCACATGTGTTACGCCAATGTGCACGTTTCCTACAAGTGCACAAGGAGCTTGAGCGCACCAGTGATCTCGCCGAACAGGCGAGCATCGTAAACGAGCTGGAAGGTCTCATGGAAGATGTGGATCTTACCAAGATAGACTTCCTTCGCGAGGAGATAGGAACGGTAACGAAGGCAAAGCAGCGGCTGTTGAAGCTCGCCAATCGCGATCTGTTCGAAGGCATCCAGAAGAACAAACCCGAGCAGGTTGGGGTGTGCGTACGAATATTTCACAATCTAAAAATCCTCCCCAAATGCTTGAACAACGTGCTGGAAACGTTCGGCAACTACCTGAAGGACGCGATAAAGGAATCGTTCGCCGGGACAGATGTAGCAAAGCTTCGCAAAACGGGTGCTTCCTCGCCGGCTAAAGAGCGAGCGCACGAGTCACGCCAGCTGAAGGCTCCAGGCAAAGCGCCCACTCTTACCAACTCCTCCACCTTCCGTACGAAACTGTGGCAGGCGCTGGAGTGGTTGTTCTTGGACGAAATGTACGGCCACTGCTCACAGGTACTGTTCCTGCAGAAATGTTTGCTGGAGCTACCACTTGGAGACGATTACGCGCTTGCGAAAGAGTTCGATCGCAAGTTCTGGACCAATCTGGAGAAACAGCTGGTCGGTTCGTTCAAGTCGGCCCAATCGCACGTAACACAAACGCTGCAGCAAGGCCTACCGAAGCTGCTTTCGCTTGCGCGCGGACTCGAGACGAAGGTCGATCAGCATTTCACGTTCGGAGAGAAAGTGTTCGGTTCGCTCGAGGCGGGCTACCTCGAGAAGTGCGCCAATAACTTCAAGGTAGCGCTGGCGGATGTTGATTTTCCCAACCAGGAGGTGATCGATGCGCTAGTGCGTGTGGCATCGACCGAGCTGAACGCGGCCATCGTTGACGCGCGGCTGATCGATCTAGTGACCGGTGTGCTGTGCGTGTCGAACAAGGATTTGTGGAACAAAATAGAGCGAAACGTTAAGCTCGGTTCCGAAACGCAGCAGGTGCTCGGTAAGATTTGCAAAAAAAATCTTTTACATCAACCTACCAAGATATTTGTATTGCTCTTCTAATGTGTTATTCCCCTCCCGATAGATAATCCAAACGTATCACAATCGCTCAATATTACACTTGCAAACGTAATCTTCTATCATCATGAAGCGATTAATCGATTGGTGAAGAATTTGGGCACAAAATTCTCAGCACTCGAAACGTCGAAACGGCTGACTTCGAATCTCGTTGAAGGAAAGACTATTACGACGGCCATCTTGCAGCCTTTAATTGGTAAGAATGCTTATTAGCACGTTGTGAACCCATGTTTTAATGTAATACACTATCCCCACACAGCTTCAATCCATTCCGCGGTAAACGTCATCCTGCTCTCGATGCACCGTGAACCGGGCCTTAACTCGAGTAACATTTCCACCGCCGGTCCGTCGCTCTACATGAAGGAACTGCAGGACTTCATCGTTCGCGCTTGGAACACACACATCCTTCCGTTCAACGATCGCGCCGTCATCGAGGAGGCCGGTCGCAATCTGGCCACACGCTGCATCGAGTTGTTCGTGCAGAATCTGGCCACCATCCGACCGATTTCGTTCGCCGGCAGACAGCGGCTCAAAGCTGACTGTTATCACCTGGAGGGTGCTCTAAAACCGATCGTGCCGGACCTGTCGTCGCTGGGGAAAAGCTTCCGCCTGTTGCGCGCGATCGGCTCTCTGTACACCGTGACGCCGCAGGAGCTTGTGGAGCAGACGGCCGACGTGGGTGGCGTGGTGCCACCGTACATCGTGCTGTTTATGCTGTTCGGTCATGCGGGCAGTGATATGACGAGCCCGCACGTGACCGCTGGTTGGGGCAATGAGAAGCTGCTGCTGTGGCTGGAAAGTCATTCGGCGGAGCGAGACCGGTTAGAGTTAATTACGGGAGCGCTGCAGAAGTATCGCACGGTGGTACGACAGAAGAACATTACCCAGTACGATCCTATCTATCCGATCGTGACGAGCTATTTGGAAAATGTTGTTAAGCATTTAGGTTAGATCAAATACAATAAAGAAGACATTATTAAACAATTTAAAACATAGTTTATTCATTGCGAGTTACTGAAGGTCTCATACAGCTCGTAAAGTTTGTCGTATATTTGGTCGGAGTCGAAATTATCCGTAAACTCTCTAGCAGAAGTTTTGGTCCGAGTAACGGCCAGCGCGTAAAGCAAGTACGTTTTCAGAAATATCCACATCTTTGCTATTATTGCCACCACTACGAACGCTTCGAATGAGGTTATGTATCCAAAAAATCCTAAAAATATTCGATTATATGAGTATATAGAGCATAACAAGTATTTTAAAACACTTACCAATATCGTTTTCGAAGTCTTTCACTGTCAAGGAGCTAATACCGTATCCATCACGAATCTGAGCCATGTAGCTGTCGCTTATAAGCACTACCAAAAACAACTCCCGGAACATTGTTGCAAAACACTCCAACGATGCAGCCAGATAGACGTGTGCAGAGAAATTGAAAACCGAAACTGATCGAACCCAATACGGGCACCCATTTCCGTTGTGTACAAGCGCACTGTAATGTAATGCATGTGATAATTATTTTGCAGCTAGTGAAAGGTGCTACATAAACACCTTCTCGGATGTAACGTTAAAGGTGAGGTAAGTGACAGAAAGGCGATAAAAGAACATCGGCTGAATAAATAACTTTTTTACGATTTATTGCAATAAATACATTTGAATCAGTCTTACTGTAGTTCTGTTTCGGTTTTTGCGCTCGTTTAACCCCAACTCGTGAAAGACGAATGCCTTAAAGAATCATGAATATCTTCAGATTAGCGAGTGTGCTGTTCACTCCACTGCACCGCCAAACTTACCCCCAGTCGGCATGCGCTGGCACGGTGTAGATCTCCGGAAGTTGTGGTTCCGACTTCTGGTACACGATCGCCTGCATGATCGTGCTGAAGTACGTGATGAACAGAATCCACGCGATCACCTTCGCTTTGATGGCCATCGTCACCGGAAACGTCCACCATCGGTACCCTGTGCAGACGAGAAGCAGAAACTTCAGTGTACCCTCACAACCGGAACCACGGTTTCATCCACCCGGACATTACACATTTCGTCGTAGTATTTATCGGAGCGTGCCGTAAGCGCAGTGACGCCTTGCTCTTCCTCTTCTTTGCCGTGTACTAGCAAGACACACCAGCTGAGGAGCGTTCCCAGCAGCAACAGCGAAACGTTCCAAGTCGCCGTCTTTCCCATCATCCTGCACCCGTGTCCGAACTCACTACGGAAGAAACCCTAGCCGACGGCCAAGTCATGCCATATATACTTGCGACTAGGGCGACGTCACGCAGAAATTGAAAGTGTCCGCTTCGAATTAACACCTCCAATTAGGAGGGCGCTGCGGTGCGTTCCTGCCGACCCCGTCCGGAATCTTACGGTCTGTCTTATAAAAGACCCCACGGATCACGGGGCCGTGTGGTTTCATTGATATTACGTGTCGTGTTGCGATAACAGCAGAAAGCAGTAATGGCCCCGAAGAGAGCGTTAGTGTGGTTGGCGCTTGGGCTGGCCATATTCGTGGAAGTCAAGTGCTCCCCAGTGTTAGAAGAGAGCGCTGGTGGCGTGAAAGATGTAGAAACGGGTCGACAGCGTGGACCGTTCCATTCCGCAAGTGAGTTTCTCGGGAGGCAATGTCTTTTAACTAGATCTTAATGGTCGTTGCTCTATCTTCTGAAACAGTTTACCCATTCGGATGGGGCTGGGGCATTGCCGCGTTCGTGATAGCGATCGTGAAAGGTGCGTTCTGGCTCGGCATCATCATGATCTGGGCGTTCTTCAAGGGCTTCCCGGCCAAGCATGGCTGTGCGCCGATCATTCTGCGCGAATCGGCACCCTACTACCACGATCACCATCACGATCACCACGAGGAAATCATCTGGGACAAGCCGCCGCACCGCCGACGTTCGATCCGCGAGGCGGTACAGCCGGGCCAAGAGTCCGAGCTGCTGCTAACCGACATGATGACCGATTTGGCGTTCAGTTTTCTTGGCGTGCACTCGACGGACTGTCGGAAGCGGTTCGTCTGTGAGGTAGATGTGCGCGCGGAACTGTACTCGAAGTGTAGGGCGCAAGGCGATTCGATAACGATGAACGTTTTCGATGGGCAGATGCAGGGGTCGATCGATGATTATGACGACGCTGTGGCTAGTCAGAACCAGGAACCACAGTGATCAGGTAGTAGTTTGTTAAGACTATTTATTATATAGTTTATTTATTATAGTTGTAAGAATCTGTTAATGCAATAAAAAAAGAGTTTGAGTACTCCACAAATTGTCGAGAAAATAATGTGTATAGCTTATTTTTATTATAACGTCGATTCAACCATAACTGATGGGCTTCGAAACCTAATAGTTATATAAACCGACCAGCAAATTGTTTGAGTTGGCAGTATAAATTAGAAACTACGAAAGTTATCTACCATTTTGTCGTCTTAGGCACATTTTCTCATGGAATATTTTCTAGGAGCTAGATGCATTCCGTAGATATCAACATCTAGGTTATTTAGGAAAAGCCTCGAATAGAAGTGAATTGGTGACAGAAAGCTTTATTAGAAACGCTTGAAAAAGCGTTGAGTCTTTAAATCATATTTCATATGGTTTTATCAATAAAACATTCCACATATTTTGAGGATTTTTTTTATCTCGGGAACATGCTTTACAATATTTATTCTCAATACAGCTTTCACTTTCGGATTCAACTTGATTTTTTAATAAAAAAAATGTAACAAAATAATGTTTTAGGCAAAATATGCATACTATTATCATATGTACAATTTATTATGTTTAACACAAAGTAATATCAAAGTTAGCTTTCTCCGAACTGTTCTATCGCGCTTTCAATTTTGTCAGTCCAATATAGTGCATCATTGCTCGTGCTGGCGCTCGCAGTCACATCACTATCAAAACCTCTAAAGTGGCTGAAATTCGAAAAATAGTTCATTAAAACTAAAAGCCAAAGAACGAAATTGGCACAAACTCACTATACTGGAGCATCGTGATCGATGTACGTTGGACCGCTGTTCCAGCTCACAACGTGTCGAACCACGAATAGCAACATCAAACCGGCAAATATTGCCCCTAGTTTTAGGAAGCCCCACACGTAAGCCGCACTGACCCAGTGTAACGGCCATACTAGAAGTCATAAAGAGATTATAGGGACTATAATTCTTCGAAAGGTTACGTTCCAGCTACTTACATATTTCGAACTTCGGATAGTGATGCGGCCGGCGGCGAGTTATTTGTTGTGCCGTGGAGATGTCGATCAATACCAGAAATACGAAACAAATCGTCAGAAACCGTAAAAGTTGGAGCGAGGACACACTCAATCTCATGGTGGAAGGATGCAACGGAAAACTACAGTTCCAGGAGACACCGGGCTATCAACGGATCCGTGAGCACTGTTTATGACATCCCTCGTCCAAAGGCACGCGACCCACCCGATGCGCTTTGCCGCATCCGAACGGTGATAAACGATCGTGATCAATTCACGCCGTAGCGCAAACAAACGAAGAAAGTGATGTGATGATTGCTTCCGCTTGTTGACCGGAAGTTTCCATGAAATTTGGCTCCGTTTCCGCTTTCGCCTTCGCTCATTTGGTCACGAACTGTTTGATAACGCAATCGAGCGTTTGATGGCCCCCCATTGGTAGGATATTGGGGCCGCTTCGAAAGATTCGAAAGGGCAGGCCATGAAATGTAATTTAAACAAAACAATCAAGTTCTTCATGCAGTCGAAAATGAATGCGGGATATTAGAAAATTGCAGGATTTAACCCATGGAAATTCCTGGATAAATTTAAGTACAGGTATGCAAAAAATGGCTTGTACCTACAACGATTGTATAGTCAAGGAAGAATTTGATTGTGAATCATTTTTTTTTTCATGGACCATTCATACCACCGTGATACTATGAAGAAGAAAACTGCATATCGGATCTACGAGCAAACAATTATGACTTTTATTGTAGTTAGTGTAACTGATAATAAATTACTATACACAAAGCTAATGATAATATCAATATAAATGTCCGAACATTGTTTCGGACCACATTCACTGGCCTAGCGTGGCTGCTATGGCATCAATGCGGTCCTTCCAGTAAAGTTTCAGTTCCCTTCTGCTTCTGGAGTGCTGGAACAGACTTTGTTCTGCGGCATCCAAAGAACGGTGATGGCTGTCGCGAAGAAACGATATTGAACAAAATGAACGCAAATTCACCATTTCCAGTCACCGATCACATCAACTCACTAGTATTCTGGACCGCCTTCAACGATAATTGGTGGGCTTTGGGATTTCCACTTTTTCGCAAACAGCAGCAGTAGCAGCGCACCCAATATGAAGCCCAACTTCACGATGTACCATATGTACAGCGCTACCGTCCATCCCGTGGGAGCGTCTGCAGATGAAGAATAATGCATTACTGTCAAGCTCAGCTCAATTTGGTCGACGGTTGTGCTTACAAATTCCATAGCTGTATTTCAACGGCTTCGGATGATGGTGATGATGGTTTCGTGCAGAAACACAGCTTACGACGAGCAGCAAGCAGATCACGACACGCACCTGAAACGACAGCATGTTTGCGGTGGAACAGCGCACTGAAGACTGATCGATCGCACAATGTCAGGAGCGATTCTCTACTCCCCAAAACACTGCTGCACTTGAACTTTCAGCCGTTGAAGACTGCTGGAAGGGGGTGTTTCGAGCACATGTGCTAATTGTCTTGACCATAAAATAAACTCACTAGAAATGGAGAAAGACTCACACATTTTTGGAAGTATTCACTCAACATATCGTGCCAAAAGAAAGGTATTTTGTCTCAAAGAACTTATTTTCAAAGTAAAACAGTTTTATTTCATTTTGGTCATACTTTATACAATATCATACACTTTATTGGGTTATGTGTCACACACATCAAAGTTTTGTACAAATAAATAATACTATACCATTTTTATATTTACAACATCTTTTTTTTAGCTTACTGCATAGTAAAGTATGGTGAGTTATGAAAAGAATGCCTAAAATTGAAAAGAATCCTTATGAAATACGTGTAAATAATATTCGTGCAAAGACAACTCGAACCTTAAGCTATCGAACGTTCTCGAGCTCCACTCATTCTCTGCCTGCCGTTGCCGGACCAGTGCCAGATGGATTAGCAGATACGTTTTAAAGAAAATCACAATATAGTACGTAAAGGCGGCTAGGGCTGCCGCATGCGATCCGAACACGAGCTGGGGAAATCCTGCAACGAACAGAACATTAGGTCTTGCACATCTTACTGGCCATCAGGTCCTTTTTGTATTCTTACCATATTCATTAAAATGGTCATTATGTCGACCGGAAACAGTGAGACTAGTTGTACTAGAATCTTGCTGTGCGTCTGCATTCGTGCCAATCGCTGCTACTAAAATCCCAACGAAGAGTGAAATAGTATACATGATTGCCCTGTCCTACACCGCCGATTGTTGATCGTCAACTAAGAGCACTGTGTTCGAAACCTATCGGTCATCCTCTCCGGTGATAGTGAAAGTGTTACTCCCTCTAACATGTCACCAATTAGACCGTTTCTGTGGTCACTGCCAATAGGTTTTGAGCACCCAAACGCTACTCATGGACCAGTATCGACCAACAACTGCTGCAGAAGTCACTTACAACACCGGCACAATGTATAGAAAAACAACCCTAGCCTTGGTGATAGTATTTCAAACATGCACAGTGCTAGCAACAGAATTTGATACGTCTATTGAACCCAGAAAACACTCCAGTCGTAAGTAGACTTGCTTTTTTGGTAAGAGATCATACCTATTTATATTTAATTTCATTCCCGATTCCAGCTTACCCATACGCCTGGCGCTGGTGGATAGCGCACAGTGTGTTGTGGATTATAAAAGGTGGCTTCTGGCTCTCGGTCTTCATAATCGTGGTGCTGTATAAGGCTCTACCCAAGCAGCATAGCTGCTGCTCACCGGTCATACTGGAGGAACCCGTGTCTTTCGAGCACCATCCCGCTTCGTTCGGTTGGGCACGAAGTGCCGAGCTGGGTGACTCAATTCAAGACTGGCGACTATTCTGGAATGATATGCTAGCGAGTAGTACACACGAAATGCGCCAAAAGACAAGCGGAGACAGAAGTTAAGAGTAGGTTTTAAAGTTTAAGCTTGGATAAGCACGAAATAAGTCTTTCTTACCGGGCCCAATAAAGACACCATCGACACAATGTATGAAAAGAGTAGAAAGCATTTCTTTAGCCACTGTAAGGCATTGTTTGTCACGCGATCGAGTCTTCGCACACGTGTGCTGTGCTATAAACGATACCTTCCAGCAAGATCGTCAGTCTGTTTCTACAAACCGATGGGAAAACTACCAGAATGTTCGTGAAGGTGTGTTTCGTTATAATATTAGCAACAGTTACTATACGTTCTACTGAATGTAGAAACATTACGAATTGTACTACATCAAACGCAACCAATATTCAAATATCAATACATAGACGACCAGTAAAACATCGTTATAACAGTAACGGTACAACGGTGCACAGAATAATCCCCAAAAGAATCGATTTTAACGTAACAAATCTTTTATTTACAGATATAATCAAACAACTTCAATACATTCTTCTAGTCGCGTACTTTACTCAAATATGGTTGTTCTTCAAAGTAGTGCTAGTCGCGGCATTGTTAAGTCCAACTCTAGTAAAGCAGTACTTTGACAACACTCCGTACACATAAATATTTCTTTTCACATCAATACGTTTAGCTTCGTTGAATAAATAACTTTAAAACTACACTTTCACACACTCTGTTTACCGTGGCCACCTCCAGTCGTCGTCAGTGTCCTCACTCGGTGGCTTGTTTTCCTGCATGCGAATGGTTCCGTCTCTCGATCTCATAAACTGACAACTGTGAAGTTTGCGGCTCCCTTCGAGGTACAGCTCACACACAATCCGCCTCCGGCACGCATCATCGTTGATGTCGAGTTTTTCGAATATCAACTCCGCCATATCGACGTTGCGGTTCGGTTCGAGCTGGACAGCCCTACGTTTGCGACGACCCCAACCGATCCCGGGAGGATGCTCTGCCCATTGGGGGCTTGCGCTCGATCCGGTCCACTTGGACCAGTAGTATCCATCGCCGAAAACGTGCATGGCTACTAGGACGATCCATATCTTGAGCTTTATAGCAACGACCGTTGCCAAGTCACTGAACCATGGCCACCCTAGGATGAAAGACGAAAGCAATCCAGCAGTCAATTGTAGGCAGTTGAATTCAATCACACCAAGTACTTACAATATCGGTAAATGTCTGCATAACGATCGTATCTTGCTTGCTCCACCAGTGCGACCTTCGCAGGATCCGAAGATTGTTTCACTTCGTCAGCCAATACGGTTACAGTGAAAATAAAAAGACAGACACATGCAGCGAGCAGCTCCATTTCAGCGCGACTGAAGGTTCAGCAATGGCCAATGTTTTTGCTTCTCTTCTAACTCTTCTATCGTGGGGATGATAACATCTTCTTCCTGCATCTCAATTCGTCCGGCTACCACCCCTCGCGCTAAGTGTTAAATGTCATACATAAGGTGATCGGAAGTATCGGTACCTATATCCGTGCGGTGAAAGAGTCACAACAAAACGTTAGAGCGTGATTAGCACCCCGGCACGGATTACTAATGAATATTTCCGTGCAGAAGCACTTGCTATGACATGCATCACCTGAGAAAGTGGTACACATTCACTTTCATTTCAGCCCTGTTGACACTTTCTGATGGATGTTATTTTCCGGCTGATCCGGTGTTGATTCTTCTTCTGCTTCTGGTTTTGCGATGATCATGATGCTCCGTCCTGGATAGGCTCATCACGTTTAACACCTTATGCAACATAGAAAATCAGCAACGATAGCCGGAAGTACGGGGAGAGAATGTTGCAGGACACTTGCGTAACGTGTTGCGTAAAGTGGTTCTTGGGGGTAAGGCATTCGTGAAGACATAGATAAATGAAACTACAACTACAACTTAAGAACTACAACAGAACTACAGAATTTCGCGTTCATTAGGACAGTACATGTGTTTCAAGTACATTGTAAAGTAAACTATTAATGTAAACAATACACAAACTGCAAATGTTTTTTTTATCTGCAAAAAAATGATAAATTTGCGATGATAAACCTTTAATTCGTTTTTTTTATAAACTGCAAGAGATTTCACAGTTCTGATTAGAGTTTGAGCTTGGACTTGGGCTTCCTTTAAAATAGCTCTAATTATAAGGGATATCCTTCACTTTAATCTTTTGCTATTCTTCTTTACTACATATTCGTTGAAATTCTCTCCCGATTCACATTCGACTCATTTGCGGTCCATATTTAGAAACATTTAGCTGCCGCCTCCATTTCTCCTGCTGCCCATCTAGAGAATCTCTGGATTAAATTTGGATCGTGTTCCACGCATTTCCACGCCCGAACGCCACACGGAAGAAAGTGAGATGGCTGTGTGTAAGTGTGTAACCCCCTTTCCTGCGTCGCGAAGACTCCGCCGAGCGGAACATCCCATGCTGAATTAGCTTCAATTATTATTGTCGTCTTCGCGGGACGCGAGATTTTGGACAGTCGTGGCCGTGGCGCAGGAGTGGAAATGTAAACATTACTATAAAACGATGCCCACCCCTGCTTTACGGCCGCATTCGAGCTGCATCCGTGTGCCGGAAAGGAAGTCGGGAAGACGCACTCGCCAGGCGAAAGACCAGTGACTTCCGGTGGTGTTTTTGAAAAGTGGATCACGTGTTTCGAGTGCTTGAAAAGGATCAGTGAATCGTAGCGACTGCAATTGTGCTATTCGAAGTGAAGTGAATAGAAACGATCGTGTAGCGCCATGTCTTTCCTCAAACAATTGCTGCTGGTAGCAGCAATGCTGGTGCTTGTGACCGCCCAAGACTTGGCGGAATCCGCTACCAAATCGGTTGATGAAGGTCGACGAAGAAAACGATTCTATAAGTTCTTCTTCAAAGCCCGTAAGTGCCGTACGGCAGTACAATAAGTCGCTCTAGCGCTCTAACAACTTCCTTCCGTTTTCGTTTCAAACAAACAAACAGTTGGCCCCATCATGTCCACGGTCGGGACGATAGTGCTGGTGAAGGCGAAAATTGTACTGGTGGCCCTTTTTTTTGCTGGAATTTATTACTTTGGGCACAAAATATTTCCGCTTGGATTGTTCGGTTCGTCAATCATTAGCGAAACTCCGCCACCGTTCATCGACTCTAGTCCGTACACCGGGTACCACTCCGGCCACGAGATCATTTCCAGCTACCCCGGTCCGGAACCCTACTCAAGCTACGACCCGTCGTCCAGCTATGAATCGCCTTCTCCTTCCTATGGACCACCCGCTGCCACGTATGGACCTCCTTCGTCGAGCTATCTGCCACCTTCGACGGGATATCTACCACCGTCATCCGATTCATCCTCGTACTCAAAGTTCAGCTCCGGAACTCGGCGAAAGCGGGACGTGCATGGCAGACAGTCGGCTGTCGACAGTGATCCGAACGGCAATGATCTGGAAGAGAATGAGTAAGGTTACGAGCTATAGTATAAGGGAGACTTGATCACCATTCAACGTGCCTGATCCTTTCAGAATGTACTGGACCGATACTTTAACCGACATGACATTCCGCTTTCTCGGCGTGAATCGCCGTGTCTGCCGGAAGCGATTCGTGTGCGAGTTTGATTTCCAGGCCAGGCGAAATCCGATTCTGCTGTTCGTGACACGTGCCATCGGGTAGGTGTGGATGTTTTCAATCGATGTGAGTTTTATTAAATGACTATCCAACTTCTCTCTCCCATCTAGCCGCGATGTCTTTCACAACTATCGTGACGCGGGTGACGAAAAGCCTACCAGCTACAAAGACTGTGGCCGTATCTACGAGGAGTGTAAGGTACCGAAGAAGAAGAAGTTCGTCCGGCGACCATTCCGTCCTGCCGCGGCGGAACAGTTCCCAACGCCAGCCTTGAGCAACGACAGTACAAAGGAGAACGAAATTGATGCAGTGGAGACGACAACAACGCCGCCAGTAAATCCCATCCGGGGAAAGCTAATCTTACAGCCGAAGCATCCAAACATTTTCCGCAGGAATTAAAAGTAATGTGGAGGGATCAGATGTCGGCAGTGTAATTTGGATGTACATAGCTTAATTTATTTATTTATTTATCTGGAAATTGCTCGAATAAAAGCCTAGAGGTTGATGATTGGTGATATTGTGAAGCTTTACTGTTGTTTGCTGTATATCCAGACATACTTCATAATTCACATGCATGAATTTTTAAACAACGACCAACTTGTCTTTCGTTCCCTATCTTTCCTGGGGTAAAGAAAAAAGGAGAAAAAAAAAACAAATATTGCGTGATATTGTTTCTCAAAACTATCGAACGTCTACTAAGAAACGCCACAATGTATTTTACTACCACGCACCACACGACGCCTTTTATTTCCAAAAGAACTTGTTCGACTAACACCCGTTGTCTCTAAAACTTCACTACGATGAGTTTTTTTTATCTTCAATTCAAATGGATACCTCTACCGATTGATGGATCCTTGCTTACTACACCATGCCCCCCACACTCCACTCATGCCTAGGACACTTTTTTGGTTTTCTTCTTCTTCATACCGTCGATGGTCGAGGCAAGGGCATCGATATCGCGCGTATCGATGTACCCGGCATCGTTCTTCAGCTCCTTACCCGTCGCCCGGCGACTCATCACACCCCCCGCAACCGAACCGACCTTCGACCAGGCCATCTCCAGCAGCTGGAAGGCAAGCTCTTGCTTGAAGAACACGAACCCAATCAGCGCAATCAGCACGATCGCGGACAGCGAGCTCTGGTTCAGATCGCCCTCGGCCGTCCGCAGCTCCGGTGCGAAGGGCAGCTCCGCGTAAAAGCTGCTCGTGTTGGCCACGAACGACACGGACGACAGACTGTACCGGTAGTTCTTCTCCGACAGCGACGAGGTCAGCTCGATGTGGTAGTTCTTGCCGTCGAAGGGAATGCGCGGGAAGAACACCATAATGCCCGGGTTAACCTTCGACTTCGGATTGAGCGGCGATTCGATGCGCTGTGTGTGCACGGGCGTATCGCTGCCCTTCTTGTACAGTGCGATCTTGAGCGTCTTGTAGTGGTCGTTCTGCGAGGCTACCACCCGCACGGTCACGTCCACGAACGCGAGAGGGCTGATGGCGATCAGGTTCACGTCGCGCGTGTCCGCCTTCGCGACCGAAACGACCCGCTCGCGCGGGATGGACCGATCGACGGCGGCCGTCGGTCCCGTACCGGTACGTACGCGCACCCGATACTGACAGCCCGGCGTGAGGCCCCGAATGCGGTACTGTCCGTTGAACTCACTCGTGGCCTCCTCCAGCACGTTTCCGCACGTTTCGTCCGAAACGGCCTCCACGGCAACGTTCGGGAACGGTTCACCGTTGAGCGACGTGATCGATCCGAAGATGGAGAACTGCGTCCGCATACCGATCAGCTCCTCCTGCACGGTAGCGCCCTCCTCCACCTTAATCAGCTTCGAGTTCGGCCGGAACTCGTACTCCTTCATCATCGCGCGCAGATAGTACTCGCTGGGCGAGAGCGAATGGAACTTGATCGTACCGTCGTCACCGGTCACCATGTTCTTCCTGTAGCTTTCGGCCCCGGACAATGATAGGAGCACACCCGGCAGCCGGTTGCCCGCGTCATCCTTCACGGTAACGATGATCTCGCACAGCTTGTGCCCACTGAAGGAACTGGTCTTGCGATCGTAGGCGGAGAACACGTACGATTCCTTCTCGGCGGACAGTTCAACGGCGAGCGATGGATCGATCGGCCCGAACCGGAACTCACCGCGCGCATCTGTCAGCGTTACCTGCGCGGCCAGATCTGCATTCTTCGGGAAAACGAGCGTGATGGTGGCATCCTTCACCGGCGGATCGGTGCGTCCATTGATCAGCAGTCCCTTCGTTGTCCGCAGCATCCCCGCGTCCGCACAGTTGTTTCCCCCCGTCACGACCAGCTGCGTCGGATTGAACAGCATAACCTCACTTTCCGGCACGAGCGTAATGCGTTCGCCGTGGGCGAGATAAAACACCTGCCGGTACACGTACTTCCCGTCAATCTGCCCGTCAGCGAACTCGAACTCGACCAGCTCGTCACCCGCTGCATCGTCCCCGCGCTGTACCTTCACCCGGTACCGCTCCTTCTCGTCGGCGACCAGGTTCACGACATTGCGATGGCTCTTCGCGTTCACCGTGATGGGGCTGGTGCTGGCCGTATTGAACTCGGTCGCTGTCGTTTCCTCGAATCGATGGCAACCGCTCAGCCGCATCGTGTACGTGCCGGCTCGCTTCACACAGAACATGTTCATACCGGCGGTCAGGACGATTTCTTCCTCCTTCGAGGCAGTGTTTCCGTCCGCTTGCGCACCATCCTTCCAGCGGTACGCCATCGACGCGTTGTGGCTCGCCAACAGCGACACGATGTAACCCGTCTGCACAAAGTCCGGCACCGTTTCCTTCGCCGTCTTGATGTTGATCTTCACCGTGTTCGATTGCCAGCAGAGTTTCGTGCTCGGGACGCTCACCTCATAGCTGCCGGGAAGCACGTTCTGGAAGCTGTAGCTGCCACTGTCCGCAACCGCGGCCATTTGCGACTGACCAACCGTGTTTCCGCTGCCGTCGAGCGCCTGGAGCGTGACGGCCAGCTCGCCACAGGAGTCGCGCTTCGCCAGACACCGCACCGCACCGGTAACGGTGGCCCGTAGCTGCGAAAACACGATTCCTTCGACGGGCGCGTAGTTCACCTCGATCGTTTGCGTCACGGGGAAGAACTGTATGCCGCTCGCGTGCTCCTCATCGCTCGTCAACACCTGCACCGTGTACTGGCCATTCTCGAGGAACGTACACCACTCCCCGCTACCTTCCCGGCTCGTGACCTCCACCATCATGGTCGATGCTTTCTTCGTGATCGCCACCCGGTGCACCTTCTTCGAGATCACCTGGCCGCACACCTTGAACCCGTACACGAGCACGTCCGGCAGGGAGGGATTTGCAAGCGACACCTTCACGATGTGGTCCTTGAACTGCAGATCGTCCGCCTGCACCTGAATCGTGTAGGTGGCGGGTTGAATGTTTTCCAGCGTGTAGCTACCGTCCTGCCCGGTAAGGGCGATTTCGCGCCCGTTCAGTTTTACGCGCGCGTTTGCAACGCTGGGCCCGTTGGGAGAGCGCAACACCCGTCCGGACACGCTGAATCCGGTCACTTCAAAGTTGTCCTTCACACGGAGACCATCATTTCCGACGACCACTTCGAGCGTTTCCGGACGAATGTGGAATTTGATTTTGGAATCGGTAAAGTGCGGCCGGACGAGATATTTGCCGCGGGACACCCCGGTGAAGAGATAGTTGCCGCTGTTCTTGTTCGGAGTTGTGTAGCACAGAGGGGTGGCGTCGTATGCCTTGTTGAGGCTGTTTGAAACGGATGGAATGTTGCTGGAGGAGCATTTTACGGACGACTTTTGCTGCAATGAGAATGTATGATGTGTTTTATAACTTGTACAACAGGAAACCCACGTTAGCGAACGGTTGGCCATCGCTGAAGACGCTTCCCTCCACGTCGAAGCCCGAAACAACTAGCGATCCGGCCGGAATCTCCGTATTGCCCGATGCGACCGTCACCTTATACTCCGGCTGCTCGAAGTACCACTTCGCATGCTGCACCTTCACCACGTACCGGCCCGGTTTGATCGGAGTGAACGAAAACACACCGTTCCCGTTCGTGATCGTCTGACCGATTTTGCTTCCATCCTCCGCAACCAGTTCCACGCGCACGTTGCGTGCCCCGGTATCGGTCGCATCGCGGAACTCGACGCGCCCCGTAATGCCGAAGCCTTTGAAGAGAAAGTTCACATCCTTGCCCTGGCTGCACACGTCCGTCTGCCCGTCGAACTTGATCTCCACCTGCTCCGGTTCGAAGCTCCAACCGGGCGGTGGTATCACCTTCAACACGTAGCTGCCCTTATCGTACACCGGGATGAAGTAATACCCGTTCGAAGGTGAACACTCCGTTTTGATCTTCAAGCTGCCCTGGGGGGTGAATCTGTGCCAGATTGTTAGAACATATAAAAGTTAACAATTTAATCAACCGTCCCTCGCATCGCCCTAATTTAATTAACCACCAGCGGTTGATCGAAAAAAACACACGGGGAAGACTTACAATCCAACCTCCACTTTGCTGAGATCGAGCTCGGAGTTCACGTTTTTCACAAAACCACCACAGCCGAACACTTCGTTGGCGGAGCCGGAATCCAGAAACAGCGCCAGCACCAAGGCCAGGGCGAACACCGCAGGGCGCACCATTTTCCGCGGGTGTTTTGTGTGAGAAATTTGATGAAAATTCCACCCTAAAACCCGGCGGCGGTGGTGTGATTTTGACTAGATCCGTGTGCTTTTCCGAAATCCAATTTTCGTCGACCCGACTTGACAGCGCAATTTTGACGTCAGCTGACATGTTGACATTACGCGCAGGAAAAGAAAACATAGAAAACCGTTTTTGTGGCTATGAAAATGATTTTTTCTCAATTTTAACGTGGAAATAGATAAAAACACGGAGAAAGGACTTGTTTCTTTATGTTTAATGGTGTTTTAGTTTGATTCTTTATTTTTTTCCAAATTGTTAGTGCATCCGATTTGTTTAGGTTATGGTCCAGCGGTTGACGTTTCCATGAATGCAATTGCAGTTGCATTTCTTGGACAACAAACAGATGCCGGTTCGGCTTGTGCTCACCGAACACTCAACAAACATTGAAATAGTATTAAAACTGCTTTAAAATGAGTGATAGTAATGCATTTATTCTGGATAATGGTGCATTTTACGCTAAACTAGGCCTGTCGGAAGAAGCTGAACCAAAGTAAGCTGTGTAGCTGTGTATGCGTTCTCTTGGAACTGTTTCATTGTTCACCATCTACTGCATCGTTTCAGAACCATTCTCAACTGCATCACAAAAGCGAAATCGGAACGACGAAGACCGTTCATAGGGAACCAGATCGAAGAATGTCGCGACGCGTCCGGGCTCTTCTACATACTGTGCTTCCAGCGGGGCTATCTGGTCAACTGGGACGTGCAGAAAACGGTCTGGGATTACTTCTTCAGTGCCGATTGCTGTCCGGTTCAGTTTTCCGAGATGCCGCTCCTCATCACGGAGCCGCTGTTCAACTTCGGTTCCATCCAGGAAGCGATGCTCGAGATCCTGTACGAGGAGTACGACTGTGATGCCGTCTGCAAGTCGACCGCGATCGACCTGGCGGCCTTCAACTACACGCACACGGATGATGCGCGTCCCGAGCAACGCAAGCGACCGCTGGCGTGTGTGGTGGTGGAGATGGGCTTCAGCTTCACGCACGTCGTCCCGTTCGTGAAGGGCAGCAAGGTGAAGGAGGCCGTACGGCGAATCGACATCGGCGGGAAGGTGCTGACGAACCATCTGAAGGAAATCATCTCCTACCGGCAGCTGAACGTGATGGACGAGTCGTACGTGATCAATCAGGTGAAGGAGGACAGCTGTTTCGTCTCGCAGAACTTCAACGAAGATATGCGCGTAGCGCGGAAACGCTTCCCGGACAACACGATCGTGCGCGAGTATGTGCTGCCGGATTACACGCAAATTCGGCGCGGGTTTTTGCGCAACCCCAACGAATCGGCGGCTGGCGATGGTGGCGAAGAGCTGCAGACGGTTCGGCTGGGCAATGAGCGGTTCGTCATTCCGGAGATATTGTTCCACCCGTCGGACGTGGGAATACAGCAGATGGGCGTACCGGAGGCGATCGTGGATGCTATTAATCTGTGTCCGGAGGAAACGCGGCCGCATCTGTTTGCGAATATCGTTGTGTGCGGTGGCTGTGCGCTGTTTCCGGGCATGCAGACACGCGTGGAAAGAGACGTCCGGGCACTTGCACCGGACGAGTACGAAGTTAACGTAACAGTGCCAGAAAAGTAAGAGAGTAGAGTGGGTTTCAGTTTGAACGGGTAATTTAAAGTTTATCTCTCCCATGCAGTCCGATCACGTACGCCTGGCACGGTGGCAAGAAGTATTCACAATCACTCAGCTTCATGAAGTCTTGCATGAGCCGCAACCAGTACGAGGAGTACGGCACAAGACACCTGGTGGACAAGTACGACAGCTAGCGGCGCAAGAAAGGCAAATGTCGGCAGCAGCTGGAGGACATATCAGGTAAACTGAAGTTACTTTATTACATTCCTACCGATTTACATAAAAAAGACATCTATTGTCTACCGTCATGACACGTGAGAACAGACGAGAGTAACGTGCTAGAGCCAAACGTGTGCAGTACGTTTCCCTAATCTCTGACTTTTGGTTTTACGTCCTAACCATGCTCGTCCTGCTGGGTCAACCGGAAACGTAGGCCTGTAACGTGCTGTGTAGGTACACGTCGATGGATGCTTTCGAGAAGACACAAACGTTCGTCTTTGCGTCATTCGCACATCGACAGCAAACCGTTACTGGCAGATGGACACACGTGCACAATTTGCCTAGGTAGCATCTCGGGATGCATAAAATTACCATAACGTGAATCAGAATTACGGACTCTATTAAATAATCGTGCTCGAACCGGATGAAGTGTCTCTTAGCTTGAACATTTAGGGTGTAATGGAGAATTTGAGAATCCTTTTCGAACACAAACACAACACATATAACATGAACACACGCACACGTTGCGGGGCCGGGGTGTAAGGGACGCTGCGCTTAATACTGCTGGCGCCTTCGTGCCGCCCGCTGCTTGTCGAAGCGCAACTCCATCTCCTCCAGCACCTTGGGCGTGTACCGGACGACCAGTTTCACCGAACCGACCGCTTGTTTCAGCAGCTCAACCGCCTTCTCGTGGTTCTCGCCTTCGACGGACACGCCGTTCACGGAGAGCAGCTGATCGCCACGCTTCAGACCGCCGTGCCGATCGGCCACCCCGCCGGGGATGATGCGCGAGATGTAGATCGGCGAGTTTTGTTCCTTTCCGCCCATTACGTTGAAACCGAGCCCCTCGTCTGTCTTCGGCAGCTCGACCACCCGCGGATGGGCGTGTCCCTCGCTAGCCGCGAACGCCGCAATCGTGGCCTTGGCCGTGGCGGACGCGCGCACATCGAGCGAACCCTGGATGTCGACCGTCTCGTAGACGTGTTCGTACACTTCCCGCACCGCATTCAGGAAGTCGCTCTGGAGCACCTTCTGGAGTGCGGCCAACTTAGTGGCGGGCACCTCGCCACTCATCTGCAGCTTCTCCAGCAGCTCGATAGAGCGTTTCACATCTGGAAGGATGTATGAAAATTGTAGTTGGAACTGGTGCCAACATGTCGCCTGCTCCCATTACCTTTGGCCAGCGTTAGTGGCTCGCATACGTTAGCCATTATCGATTTGTTTATCTTTCGCGTTTCGGACGGGCACACCGAGATACACTTTGTCCTGGCGACTGTAGCGAAGCCAACTAGATCACGCAATATTCGGTGAAACCTTTAGCGAAACGGGGCACGCACGCACGCTTTCGATAGCTTGTGTTTATTATTATTTTCAGCACCACTCCACTTTTTTCATTTTTACGGGAACAATTCTATTAATAGCATGGAGGGCAAAGTAAAAAAACTCCGTTTTGACGTTTTGAAAAAAGAAAAATAAAAACAAGTTGAATCTGACACACCTACCTGTCAAACGATGTTTTGTTTGTTGTTCGAATTTCGATATTACGTTCCAAGGTCCCTTTAGGGACCAGGTTGTCGCATTGTTGCTGTTTGTTGGTTTTGTAATTTTGACAATTTGGTCCAAAATCGTGCCGTTGCGATATGGTAGAGCAAATCAAAACAACCGTTACATCAGAGCAAAACGTAAACAAATCTGACAGTTTGGTCCAAAACGAATCTCCCCCGATGAGCTGTCAAAGTACATGGGATGCATCGACCTCCTCTGTATCAGACCTTGTTACGTTCGATCGATCGGTTATGAATAAATGATATGCGAAGGTTTA